>PVKM010038004.1:0-14253 GCA_004027735.1 Carollia perspicillata | reverse complement strand
ACATCATTCCACTGGGCCCACCGAGGCAGGCGTGGGTGCTGGTTCACCCAGGCTCCCACAGGCTGATGCATGACTCACCCCCTTCCCGCTGGGCTCCCTGCGGGAGAGGCAGAGGCAAGCCAGGCGCTGACCCTGGGGGGCTCTAGCCTCCTGGTATGGACGTGGGCAGCCGCCTCCCGCCTGGGGCCTGCCCCACTCGGACTGAGCCCACGGGTCACGCTCTGACACACAAGACTGGACAGGTCATGCCCACCCATTTTGGGGACTCTTACTACCTTCCTGGCATCCCCAAAACATACCCAGTCTGGGACCCCGCTCCCAGGACCCTGGGAGATGCCGACTTCTATTCCCAGGTCCACCCTTCATAGATTCGCCGCCCCCAACTGTGTGAACCCACCTGTCCCCCCAACCCTGTCTCTTCCCCCTGCAGCAGTCACTCAGCCATCAAGACACCCCTGGCCATCTGCACACCTACCGACTCACCCGGCACCAATGTCCACTCCTCTGGCCACCTCTCCGTCGTGCGGCACTCTTGCCCCGCCCCTGGACCAACCCCTGGTCCCGCCTGACCCGCCTTTACCGACCACGTGTGTGGGCCCGGGCGGTCTCACAGAGCTGCCTCCCAGGCTAGGGACAGCAGGGGGCAAAGCACTACACTGCCACTCACACTCACAAGCACAAGTGAGTGGGCTTCAACGGAAGGTTGGACACTCCCCCCCACAGCCCCGGCTGGGCCAGACCTGAGAGGCCAAGGGAGGCAGGCTGCCGACCCGCCAGCACCCGGGCAGACGTCCCCCACCCTGCTCCACCCACAGGGGACACAAAGACAAGGGCTGACCCCTTCACCCGCACCTTGACTGGCCCCCCTGCTCGCAGACATCACCCCCTGACCACAATCCAGCTTCAGGCAGTGGCCGGAGGTCCCGCCAGCCCCTTACCAGAACACACCCCGAAGCTGCCTGTCACACCTGGCAGTGAAGGAGAGACTCGGTTTGAGGGGCCCCCCATGTCGGTTTCAAAATCGGGACCAGTTTGGAGAGGCTGCGGGGTGAGCAGAGGCCCCGCCGGCCTGTGGAGCCTGGTTCACAGGCTGCTTCCATCCCCAGGCTGGCCCTCCTCACGGGGGTCTGTGGGCAGGGTGTGTGGGGGCACTGGGCCCTCGCCAGGCCTTCCTTGTCACTGCCACACTAGGCTGGCATGGTACCTGGCCGTGCAGGTGGGGCATTGTCCCTTTTCATACCTGTAAATGCAAAGACCAGGCCCCCACCAGCTCTCAGTCCCGGGTCCTGGCCCCTGTCAGCCACTCTCAAAGCTGCCCCAGGTGTGGGGGGAGCTGGTGAAGGAAAGGCCGTAGAGTCAAGGGCCAGCGGTGCGTGGGTGGAAAATGAGTCGGTGCAGGTGGCGGGGAGGGAGCACCTGCTGGGAACACCCTGGTCCTCCAGGACTCTTGCGGCTGCACTGCGGGGTCCTGGGGCTGCTACGCGGATACGGACACACGGTGGAGCTCAGGGCCCAGGCTGGCCGGGCGTGGCTGAGGTGGAGCTGGGAAAGGTGCAAACCAAGACGTAGCGGCACCACCACCCCAGGCCTGCACTGGGTCGGGGCCCAGGTGCCTGGGAGAGCGTCTCGGGTGGAAGCCCCCAGGATGGGAAGTGGGGTCCCACCTCGCAAGGTCCTGCGGGCCAATCCCACCCACATCCCTCCCCTCAGTGAACATGCCGGAGACCTTCCTGCACCTGCTCCGGGCATCTCACCCAAGCCCATACCTCCCCTCACCGCCCACCGCAGCCGCCTGGGGAGAAGGGGCCCTGCAATCCCCACTAGCTGCTCCTCCGATGGCTTCTGGGCGGGAGAGCCCACCAGCCTTTCCACCCCTGGACCGGACTGCGGACTTGGACAGAAAGACAGGCCGTGTTGTCTGGCAGGGAGGCTGCGGTGTCTCCTCCCCAACCTCAGCTGGGCTTGGCCCCGGCCAGCACCCCCCCTGCCCTCTCCCCCGGCAGAGATAACGGGCACAGAAGCAGAGATAAACCTCTCCCCTGCCCCGGGCCCTGGTTGCCCACAAATCCCAGGAAGTTCCCGCCCCATCCTGAAACCCCATCTGGAGCCTGGCTCTGGCAGGCGGGCAGCGACCCCGCCCATCCGGGCCCTCATTGCCCCTACTAGAGGCCCCAGCCTGCCCTGCTCGAGGGCGGCACACCCACCTCAGGGATGGCAGGACTGAGGGGTCCAGGCTCCCGGGGTCCCCCCTTGAGCGTTTGCTCTGACACAGGGAAAGTCCCCTGGGGGTCCCCACTCCTCGGAGGCCGAGGCAGGGGTGCAGTCCTGCTGTGACCAGGACCCCGAAGGGCTGTGGAGCTGGCAGGTCCCGAGGTGCTGGGTCTGTGCTCCCCTTGCCTCAGACACCCCGCCCCCAGGGTCCCTGAGGCCAGGCTCTTCCTTTGAAGTGCTGGGGGGCTGCGCCCACCTGCCCCCTGGCCCAGTCTTACAGACCAGAGCCTCTGTGGGAGGTGGGACTGGCCGAGCCTGCCCACCCCAAGGAGGGGGGCCTCAAGCCACCTGGGAGGCACACTGGGAGCAGCCAGAAAGGTGGCTGGGGGCACAGGGGTCTCCGGCTGCCTTCCCCTGAATGAGGCGGCCCACCTGGCCCAGCCCTGGGGTCCGAGGCCGAGGCTCCAGCTCACACTGGAGCTCTGGCAGCAAGGTGGGGCCGGGAAAAGGGTCACATGCCGGGGGGTGTGGGGATGTGCAAGTGTCCATCCGGCCACTGAAGCAGACAGGCACACCGAGGAAGAGGGGCCCTGGCTGTGATCACCTGCGGGTGGGAGCAGGGCCAGCAGGGCCTCATGGACACCTAAGTAGCAGAAGCCGGGCGGTGGGTAGAGGTGCAGAGGACGGACGCCCCTGACCAACGTGGGGCCTCGTGCCTGGCCCAGAACGGGAAGCCTCTGGGCTCGGTGGCCAGGGTGTTGGCAGGAGTGGCCCTCAGTGGGCCCGGGGGCTTGCACGGCGCCGTCCGGCAGATGACTTAATCACAGGCGGGCTTTGTCCCTGGTGCGCCCGCCGGGCCTAGATCCTCCGCCAGCCCCGCCATTGCCACACGCCCCCACCCCCACCCAGCTCCTAGCAACTGGCAGCCGAGCGTGGGCAAATTGGAGGAGGGCCGGGGGCTGCACTGCGGGCCTGGGAACAGCACAGGGGTGGCCCCGGGCGCGGCTGGGCACGCTGTCCCAGACTGGACCTGGGGGACGGCTGCCCCGCAGGGCCACACCAGCCCCCCAAGAGGGCACCCTGGGAGGGGCTGCGGGCTGTCGCCCTGGCAGAGGAGGCGCCAGGGCCGGGGGCTCAGTGGGCTGCGGCCCCGCTCTCTTCCCGGGCCCCCACAGGCAATGCTGTCACAGCCTTAGAAAGTGAGACAAAGGCCCGGGAGGCCCCGGGAGGGCCGAGACACAGTCAGGAGATGGGGTTTTAATGACCCAACTATAACACAGCAGCGAGGAAGCTCGTTAACCCTGTCGGGCCCTCGAGCTGGGGACACCCGTCACCCGCTGGGCCCCCATCACTGACCCCAAGAGGCCGGGAACAAAGTGAAAATCTCTCCAAAGAGAGTCTCTGACACCCCTACCAGGGAGCCTGTGGCCGGCGTCCTGCCAAAGGCGCCGAGGCCAGGGCCCAGATGGGCCAGACACAAGCCCAGAACCCTCTGCACTTAGCCCTCTGCTCTCAGGACTGGCCTGCCTCCTGACCTCCGAGGAGAAGCTGCCACCTGCCCCTTGGGAAGCTGCTCTCCCTCCGGAAGAGCCTCCCCTCCTCTCTCTTGGGGCCACCAGCCTGCGGCCCTATGCGGCTCACTCCACACAGTCCTGGAGTCTCTTGCCCCTCCCGCCTCAGTCTCCCCCCCGCCCCCCCGAGATCGGCATGTGGTGGGGAGGAGGCCGTCTGGATGACAAGACCAGTCTGCCCCAGGGCCCAGGCTGGGGTCCCGGTGGGAGGAGATCTGTGGAGGCCCTGACAGCCCCCACGTTCAGTCCTTGTCTACTCCCAGCCCCCTGAGATCCTCAGAGGCACCATCACCCCCACGGCCCCACCCACCCCATACTCCCCTCTGACCACCTCCCACCTGGGTCTGTCATCAGCTATGCCTTTGGCCTTGCTTTGTGGCCTTGGCCAGCCCCTGGGTGCCCTGAGCCTTGTTTTTCTAGAGGGGAAGGTGTCCAGGGGCCTAGGGCAGAAGTGAGGCAGCAAATGGAAGTTTCCAGTCCAAGCCACGCTGGACAACCCACAAGAGCCCCAGGCGGGGTCAGGCCCAGTCTGCTCCCAGGGTGGCTCCCAGTGCGGCACCCAGGGGGAGCCTGAGGCCCAGACAGAGCCTATCTCTCCCAGATGCTAGGTCCCTGTGCAGAGAACCCACTTTCTGGGCCCAAGCCCACCCTGGGAGTGGCCCTGAATCCCACCCTGGGCCAGACCCCTGCACTGGGCAGTGGTGGGGCCACAGGGCTGAAATCACAGACTTCTGCTGTGGTGCCAATTTCCAGAGGTGGGCTCAGGTCAGGGGGTCCTGCACCCTGGGCAGCAGCAGAGGTCAGGGGTTACCTGCTCTCCAGCCCCCACCACTAAGGTGTCTGCTGAGGACAGCAAGACCCACCCACACAGCCTCAGCCCTGAGAGTTCGGAGGAGGCCGGCGGGGGTCCTGGTGCTGAGAGTGTGGTCAGACTCCAGGGGATGCCCGGTCCAATTGCCCATTAGCCAAGTCCAAGCACAGATGCTGTGTGGAGGGACCTGTGTCCACACCTATGCGTGTGCTCATGTGTGGGTGTCCATGTGCCACGGGCCTGTGTGTGCCAGCCCAGAGCTGGCCTGGACTTGAGATGCCAGTAGGGTGGTGTGGTGGCAGCGTGGACACCACAGCCGGCGTCACATCTGAGTCCCGGGCAGCCGTGTCCTCTGAGTGGTCATGCCACTGGTTCAGGGCCTTATGCTTCGGGCCACCCCTAGGGCCCCCAGCCCGTGGAAGGGGCTCCCCTACCTTCCTCCCTGGGGGGTGGGGCTGGCAGGGGGCCTGCAGCACCGGCCTGTCAGTGAGCACCCTGTGAATGAAGCCATTTCCTGGCCCCCCGATGAGCGAGCAGGCCCCCAGCCGGGAGCCTCAGAACAGGACGGCTTCCTGGAGGTGATGGGGCCTGTCAATCCGAGCTCCTGGGAGGAAACGGAGGTCGGCTGGACAGAGAGGGCTGCAGCTGCCCCCGCTGCGGCTGCCCAGGTCACTCACCTGTGGCTGGGCCAGCCCAGAGGGCCTCGCTGTCCCAGGGCGCGGCAGGGGCTGGGGGGGCGGGTGCTGGGTTGCGGGGGGCCGCGTGCTGCCAAGGCGCAAACAGCCGGCTTGTTTTCACCCACGGGGTTCCGCCGGGTTTCCAACGTCTTAATAAGGAACGTGGCTGGGCGGGGGCTCGGCGGCGGGGCTGTGAATGGCGCCTGTGAGCACCGGAGAAAGGCGGTCCTCTGCGGCCGGCCGGGGGGCCCGGGATAAATGGCCCCAGTCATCCGCTGGCTGGCCCAGCGCGAGTGCGCTAAGTTGAAGCTATAAATTACCCTGGCCTCGGCCAGCGCCACCGCAGGGTGGGCGGGGCGGCCCGGAGGGGGCTCGGGGCTCCGTAAATCGGTTCTTTCACCACTGGAGGCCGCGCACGAAAGGAAAACTTTGTTTTATTAAAGCAACACCAGGGCTGTGGCCGCCGGGCCGGGAGGCGCCAGCACAGGGCAGGCACTGGCGGGCAGGGGCTCCTGCCGCACCCCGGGGCCAGGAGAAAGGCCCCTTCAGGAGGGATGGCTTGGAGTGGGGAGCTTGCGCCTGCCCCCAGCGCACTCTCTGGCAGCCTCACCCTTGTCCCCCAGATCCAGATACTGCAGGAGCCATTTGGGACCTGGAGCCAACCTCTGCCTGGCCGGAGGGCCTGTGCACAGAGTGGGGTTCCAGGTGAGCCGCCCCCACTGCCAAAAGCTGGGTCTTCCATTGGGGCTCAGAACTCACAAAGGCCGGTGGGGGGTCCGAGAAGGAGGGAGGAGGACCCACTCCAGTGCTCAGAGGAGCCTCCTTCAGCTGTGGGTACAGCCCCCTGGCCCGGCTTCCACCCGGTCCTGGCTGCTCCAGCGCCAGGTTCAGGGGAGGCTCGGGGGCATTGGGGACTTCCCAGGATAATATTCAGACAATTCAAGAGGAAATAAATGAAACTAGGGGGCTTATCTCCATTTGTCCTGGGCCAGAGGGCTCTGGGGTCCTCTGCCCTGTGTGGCTGGCGGCTGAGGAGCCAGGGCGCTTCTCTTGACATAACTCGCCCTGTGGGGAGGCCCCTGGTAGGCCACAGCCCTGACCCCCACATGGTGCCCTTGTAGGACCCCCCCAGAGAGATCCTCTGCCTTTGGTTTCCCCCACCTCCCCCAGAGCCTCCCTGAAAGCACTCCCAGTGCTGACAGGAGAGGGCCTGCTGGCACAGCAGCCCTGGTGGGGGGCCTTGGGCACCAAGTCAGGCCAGCAAGGGCCAGTGGGGGGCAGAAGGTCATCCAGCTTCCCTGCACGTCTGTGGTGCAGCCGTGTGGGTGGGGCCCTCTGGGCTCTCTGGACACCCCAGCTGAGAGCTGGGCAGGCACTCAGGGTCCGTGCTAACTCTGAGGCCCACCCACCGTCTCAGAACCCCCGTGACCACGTCTCCCATCGAGCTGCAATGCCCACACTGCGCCCGGGGCTGGCCCAGGGCTGGCCTCATCCCAAGTCCAGGTCCTGCCTGGCTTTCTTGTCTCTGGGCCTGCCCTCAGCTCCAGGTCTCATGTGAATGCAGGTTCACAGGGCACAAAGCTGGGCAGAGCCCAGTCCCATGGAAGGAGGGGGGACAAGGTACACACACGTGTTCAGGCAGCAACTTGTCCCCAGGGTCCCTGGGCTGGGCAAGGTTCTGGGGACAACCTCAAGTCCCAAAGCCCAAGCCCACCTGCCTGACCTGGTTCAGGCCGCTCCCTCCTCCTGTATCACTCCTCTCCCCTTCCTGACTCGGCCAGGCCAGGGCGGCTCATGCTGACCACAGCCCCCTTGGGTCCTGTCCCCCTGCCCTCTGTCCTGAGAGATGGCAGAGGGAAGGTAGCATGAAGGACGGTGGGCCTGGGTGGTGAGCGGCAGCCAGGGCCTACCTGAGCACGCGCTGTGTGCCCCACTGCCTGGGGTCTCCAATTCTTCCCGAAGGGATTCGGAAGCCCAGGCTCCCAGGGGTCACAAGGGCAGATGCCAACACCGAGAGGCACCAACGACTCACACCTGCCCTTCAACTCGGACACAGACCATAGCCTGTGGACAAGACACATCTGGACTGAGGGCAGCGGGCGAGATGGAGGAGACTCCTGGGGCTCTCCTGGGCTGACCCTTGATCAGCCCTGAAGAGCAGAGCACCCAGTGGCTGGAGGAGGGAGCGCCTCAGTCCAGCGACAGGGTGGGCACTGGGGCCCCAGAGCCTCTGGCACTATGGCCTCGAGGGCACCACAGGGACTCTGGCTTTGGCTCAGAGGCCATAGGAACCACTGCAAGTGCAGAGTCGCCCCCACAGGGTGGGGCAGGGCCCAGTTAGGGGGCTGGGGGCTGGGGCCCCCATGGAGCAGGAAGAGCCTGGCTGGGAGGTGACCAGACCAGGGATCAGCAGCTCCCCCACACCCCTGCTCACCACCTGGGAGGCTGCTGCAGGGCAGGCGGGTGCCAGGCGCTGTGAGGGGCTGCTCTGTGTGAGTGGGATGCAGAGGACCTCCGGGAGGGGCCCTGGCTCTGCTGCCCAGGCCGAGTGCCATGCCCTTGCCCTGAGATGCCACCTTTCTTGACCTAGCTGACCAGGGCCTCCACCTTAGCCCTGCACCTCTGCAATAGACCGAGGTTTTCTGAATGTGGGGGGAGGGGGCAGGGGCAGCCAGGCTACTCCCTACCCCCACCCTCAGCGTCAGTCTTAGTGACCACAGAGGAGCGCAGACCCCTCCCCCCACCCAGAGGCCCCTCTCTGACCTCCACTCCAGGGTCCCAGGGCCAAGGACATGACTAGGAACCACCACCGCGGGTCAGCACAGAAGCTTCCCCCAGAACTGGGGATCGGGGTGGAGCCTGGTGCCTGCCTTCACCCAGCCAGTCGCTGTGACTGGGGAGAAGTGCCGCGGGTGGGCTGCCTCTTCCGTCCCTCAGCTCTGGCTGGTGACTCTGCTGCCCCAAGGGATGGGGGTCCTTCTCCACCGGACCTGAGAGCAGGGGCAGGGCCTGGTTCTCCTCAGGGCTGGGCTGGGCTGGAATGTTTGCGTTCACTGTTTGCCCGAAGGGGTGTCCCCGGCCCCTTCTGGGGAGCCCCTCCCCACACCTGGTGGCCCAGGACCAGCTGAGTCCACAGCTCCAAACAGCTGGGGAGGGGGAGGGACCCTCCGGCTCGGTTGGGGAATTCCACAGCCACTGCGCCACAAAAGGTCCTTGCTGCGGTCTGGCTCGTCCCGGGACCGGGAGACCCCAGCCCAAGTGCTTGCTGAGCTCGCTCCTCCCCCGCCCAGCTCTCCATTCCGCCCGGGGCTTCCCAGCCGCTCGGAGATTATGCAAATCCCCGCGGCTCCTTAATTAAATACCTAACGAGGCGCTGGGGCCGGGCCAGGGGCGGTGCTGGGGTCACGCTCCGGAGGGGCCTGGACCGTCTGCGACGTGAGCGCCGCGCCCTTCCCGGGCCTGGGAACCGCCGCCAGCCGAGGGGGCGCAGACCGCCCCCCCGTCCCCCACCCCCACGGCCCGGTCTCCCCGCGCCGGGCTGGACCGAGCACTCGCGCCCGCCTCCGGGCGCGCACCAGCCAGCGCTCCCGGCACCTGAGCCGCGTCTCGAGGCTCGGGGTCCGCGCGGGAGGCCGCGGGGTCGGAGGCGGGGCGGCGGGGGCAGCGGCCCCCCCGCGCCCCGCGCTCCCCTTTCACACGCCTGTTGTTGGGCCAACAGCCCGGCCTGGCCGCCTGAAAGGCTGGGATTAGCGAACATTAGCGGCCCTTTGAGCGGCTCCCGGGGCGCCCCTTCCGCGGCCGCCTCGCCTGCCCGCCCACCTGGGACCTGTCCCGCCACCCAGCGGCTCCACGAGGCCGGAATTCCCCCGGGCAGGGCCAGGCCTGGGGCCAGGGCTCCTCTGCCCCGGTTGGGCCGAGGGGAGGCGGGCAGGAGGCGCGCGTGGTGCACTCAGGTGGGCGCGCACCCTGCGGAGGCAGGCGTGTGGAGGGAGAGACCTCTCACCCTCCTCCGCGGCCCGGGCTGGCCGGGGGAGAGCCCCAGCCACAAGGGGCCCAAGGTGATCAACACAGGAGACAACCCCGTGCAGCCTCCTATGTGGGGCTGGACCCGCCAGGATCCCCTAGGCCCCCCTAGGCCCTAAATGCAGGGCCGGCCCCACACCCACCTCTAGGCCCTTGCTGTAACCACCCCCCAACCCCCACAGCAGCCTGCCTGTGTTTTTCCAAACTTAGCTCCAGGCCCCTGGGTCCCGGAAGTCACCCTCTTTTCCTCCCAGAACCCCTGGCTCTAGGATCACACAGGTGCCTCCCTGATCCCGCCAGGGCACAGAGAGGGTTGAGCATCTTACCCTTTTCTCTCCAAGTATTTCCTGGGCCTAGGGACTCCCACAGGGCACAGAGGAGGCCGCAGGTGGAAGGGCCACCTGCCGGAGTAGAGAGTTGCCTCCTGACACCTAACCTGGAGCAAATTACAGGAAGGTATAGGCATAACCTCATCCAACAGATGAGGAAACAGAGGCACTGAGTGGGGAAGCGGCCACGGCCGAACGGCCAGAGCGTGTGGGGCAGCGACCTGCCCTCCACCTCATCCCCAGCTGCCTGCCTGTCTGCGGCACCTGCTGGCCCACTCAGGCTCATTGCTGGTTCGGGCCCAATCTCCCCCCACCATCTGGGACCCATTCGCGGGGCACACACATGTACTTGTGTACACACATGCACATGCATGCACACACACCACAACGAGGGCCCAGGCTTGAGAAAAGTAAACATCTTTGCCAGAGGAAGCAACAGGCCCGTCTCCTGAGAGAAAAAATGTGGCCGAACCAGACTCAGGAGGCCTGTGGGTCCCCCCCTTGCTACCGCCCCAGGGTCACAGGGGCCTCTCGAGTTGGTGGTGAAACATTGACAGCCACCCCTCGGCCAGGCACCCCCCAGGGCAGGTGGCAGGGAGCCAGGGGCTGGGCCGGGCCCAGAGGACCCGCGTGGGTGCTGGTGTCCCAGCGGGCACCAGTGGGTGGGTCGCCGTGGGGGCCCTCAAGGCCTGTCTGGCCCCCAAGCAGCCTGGTCTGTCCCTAGGGTCTTGCCCAGGAGAGAGCCCTGAGCCCACAGCCTGCTCATGTCTCTTTGCACACTGACCCCAGGCCCAGAAGGCTGAGGGCCAGCTGCAGACAGACCTGGGGTCTGTGGGGCTTGAGGGGCAGCCTGGCTGGGGGAGGCCTGAGATGGCGGCCCCTGGGGTGAGGCTGAGTCCAGGAGTCCTACCTTGGCTGACTGTGGGAGGTGGTGATTGGCCCTGACCCCTTGGCCTCTGGAAAAGCAGTAGAGAGGCAGCTCTCCCCCCAGGGGCCCCCACCCTCTGGCCAGGACAAGGACAGACCCAGCCAGATCCTATGACTCTGGAGAAACCACGCGGAGCCTGGGTTTGCAGTGGGAAACCTGATCAAGTAATCACAGGGTTGGTGTGGGGGTGACTGGCCGAGGGAGCCACCCCACAGCCTCTCATCCAGCGGAGAACGCCAACCCCCCTCCCTGCATAGCCCCTCCTCGACCCTGCACTTCCCCCTGGCAGCAGACCCTGGAGCCAGGCTCCAGGCCTGCCCATCACCCCCTCTGCCTTTCCTCCTGGTAGCCCCCAGCCTCTCACTCAGCCTGGCCACCTACCTCCCAGCCCACACCAGGCCCCCTCCTGGAACCTTCTGGAGCTTCTGGGACTGCTTTTCTGAAATCAACCCCAGGAGGGGTCAGGCCGAGGGGGACCTCTGCACCCTGCATTGTCAGCTGCGCCCCTCGTCGGGCTAGGCTGGCCCCGCTGGCCCCAAGGCTCTGTGGTGAGGGTCTGGGAGGGCCAGGGACTCACGTGAAGTAAAAGAAACAAGAGGTCACAAACGTCCTGCAGCCAGTGGCCGCACTGGTCCATGGACATGAGGGGACCCACACAAGGACACCACCTGCTCCAGCCCCTCGGGGCTGGCCCAGGGGAGGGTCTACAGGCTGGACTGGGCCCCTTCAGTCCTGGTGTCTGGCTGCCCAGCCAGGCCTTTGGGCAGTTCCCGAGAGGCCTGCGGCAGAGGCCGGCCTGCAGGGGTCCCAGAGGGTCCTGGAGGGCCACTCCCACACCCCCACTCAGAAGCCAGAGTCCCCTCCTGAGCTCCCATGGAAAAGCCCTGTGACATCTGGGCCCTGTCTGTGTGACTTTCAGAACAAGAAGCCCAGGGCCCCAGGCACCCCAGCAGGGAGGGTGGGGGACCTGCCGGATACTACGGGCAGATGAGGTCTCCTGGGACTGGTGGGCGCAGGCCTTCACCTCGGCCGCTGGGGCGGGCACCAGAACTGCCCTCCGCTGTTGCAGTCGGCAGGCAGCTTTAATTGCCGCTCGCTGGGCCCACTGAGCCACGCTAATCCGGGGCCGCCGCCACGGGAGGCTTGGGCGGGTGCCCCCCCCCCACAGCCTGGGCACCAGGTCCCCAGGTTCTCACGTCCCGCAGGCCCCAATTAAAGCGAGCTCCTCGGGGCTGCCGCTGCTAATGAGCTCGCGGGCCACTGGGCTCCACGCCAGGGGGGTGCAGGGGCGGGGCGGTGGGGGTGGAGTTGGCTTGGGTGGGGTGACTTGGGACTACTCCTAGGGAGAGGCCCAAGGGACGCCCCCTATCAGTGTCCTCCTGCTGGGGTAAGCTCTGTGACCCCCATGAGGGAAAAACGCCTGCCTGCCCACCTGTGGGCCAAGGTCCCTGGCTACCCATGGGAGCAGGGAGGGGTGCTCAGCGGGCAAGGCCCCCCTGGGCAGGGCAGCACAGGGGCCGTGGGGACGGTAGGGTGGGTAGGGTGGGGCCTGGCCAGGGGCCCCGCTCACAGGATCAGCGGTGGTGTCTTTCTCTTACCGGCGAATGGATGGTGCCTGGCTGCTGTTTGACACCTTGTGGGGCTCAGGCAGGAGTGGTGTCCCCTCTCCACCTGTCACTCAAAGGAGCTGCTTTGGAGCCTGAGGGTCAGGGACGGAGGGGCCGGAAGGACCAAGGCCTTGGCATTCCAGGCTCTGCGGCTCCTAGAGGAGGGCTGGGGGAGCTGGACCAGGGGATTTGCCAGAAGAGTCTCAGGCTGACCTGGGGCACCAGCTCAGACTGGGAGGGGTGGTCCTTGGGGGGCTTTATGGGTTTTGCAAACTCCCCTAACTCAGGGCTTCAGGGCCCCAGGCATCAAGACCCTGAGCAGGTCCCTGGTTCAGAGTTGGAACCTCCAATGGGGATGGGGGTCCTGGCACAGTGTGCAGGACCTTCCCAGTGTTGGGGAGATGGGGAGTCCCCCGCCAGATGGGTGGCTGGGTTGCTGGGGCTGGGGTCTCACCCCAGGAGCACCCCCATTCTGTTTGTGCAGCTTGAGTGCTGTGCAGCCTCAGAGGAGCCGCCCCTCTCTGCAGGCCGAAGCCCCCTCCGCATCCCAGCCCCATGGGGGGAGCTCAGCCCTGGCTCGTGGTTGCGCTGGGGCCTCCAGGTCTGGCCTGCGGTGCAGCCCCGCTCACACGCCCACCCCCTCCAGTATGGACCCGGCTGTGGGGCCCCAGGCTTGGGAGGGGGGAGAGGGCCTTGGCAGGCAGAGGCCCCAATTCAGGCCGCAGAGGCCCAGAGGGGAGCAGCCAGCGCCACGAAGGGGGTTGGCTGGGAGCACAGGCTGCGGCTTCCCGGGCAGAGAATGCGAGTGGGGACCCGGACTCGGCCGACCACGGGGCCCGATTCGCAAGTCTGCCCAGGACTCTGTAGCCTGAGCCCTCTGCACACAGATGTGCTAGCTCACCCCGGAGAGCATGGCCCTGGGCGGCGGCCTGTGGGAGGGGGCCTGGCCCGGCCCGCCGCAAGGTCGGGCTCTGCGAATATTTGTGGTGTGCAGCAGTGGAGAAGGCTGAGAGTTTGGGCAGAGGGATCTGGAGGCCGCGCAGTGACCCAGTTTCCTGGGACAGCTGAGCCAGGCGGAGAGCCTGGGACGAGCTGGGCACCAGGGGACCAGCCAAAGCCAGCTCTGGGCCACAGAGGTGGGGCATCAAGTGCATCAGAGACCCAGTGAAGGGGGACCCAGGGACAGGCCAGCCCACCTGGCAGGGCGGTCACAGAAGCTGCAGGAGAGTCACCCTATCCCCCACTCACAGGGCCAGATGGAGGCAGACCCGGCTATGGGCAAAGGCCAACCTGTGCCCACTTGGGTGCCACGCTGCTGGCCTGGTCAACCGCCCCCCAACCTATGCTTCTCTGGCTACTTCACCTGACCTGGGGTTGGTCTGGGGCCAGTTTAACGCAGAACATGCGTCTGCACTCCAGCGAGGAAAACCCACCCGGACCCACGTCCTCTCACCTTCACTCTGCCCTCCGGAGCACCACCCTCCCTGCGGCGTCCTCGGGGCCCTGGGTTTCGGTGCTGGGGGCAGTGTGAGCCCTGAGCGGGGCTTATGGGAAGGGGCCCACTCCTTGCCTCCAATGCCCTCCCTTGGGCCCTGGCCCGCTGCACCCACCTCCCTGTCGGGCCAGAGCCCGGTGCCAGCCCTTGTTCCCCGGACAGCCGGTGAGCGCCGGAGGCGTTATCTGTGACAGCCGCAGAATGGGCTCGTGGCACCCAGGGCAGGTGTCGGCGCCGGGGAAGGGGCCAACTCGAAACCCAACCCCGCCCGCCACCCCCTCCCTCGGCAAACCTGGCAGCCGGTCCTGAGATGAGAGATTAGCAGGACCCTTGTCCTGGCCCCTCCCAAGCCGATCTGCCCCAGATATGGGTAGGGGCCAGGCCTAGGGGGCCTGGGACCACTTCCAGAGTGGGGGGTAGGTTGGTGAGGGGGGACTCTGGGGGACCACACTCTCAGCACCTGGGGCTGGAGGGGGCCCAATCTCAGATCCCAGCTCCCTTCCTGCTCAGATGGCAGTGAGATCTGGGTCAGGATGGGGGCCCGGGGCAGCGGGCCACGGTGTGGGCTTCCTGCTTTCCCGTCCGCCTCCCGCAAGCACTG
>PVKM010038003.1:0-14245 GCA_004027735.1 Carollia perspicillata | reverse complement strand
GTCTCTAAGCTTTAAAATAACATCATAATATTTGAAAGTATGGTGTTTAAAAACAAAAAGCTAGTCGCCATTTCCGTCCTTCTAACATGATCTGTGATGCTAAATAATCAGACAAACCAAAACGGAGGCCAGGCGTCTTCCTCCCCCGATACACCTGTGCTCTCATTGCTACTGATGAGGCCACACTGACATCTGCGTGAGACTCAAACAAGAACCGTGAAGAACCACTCCCTCTCCTAATTAACCTACAAATAAGAAAGAAAATAAAGAACTAGCTGTCCAAACTCAACAAAAAAACATTAAGAGCTTTGCAAAGATACCAACTTGATAGCTACACATAAAGTGAAAACTGATACTCACACATTTTAATCAACCAATTCAATACAAATACAGTACCCGACTTGTACTTTTATAGTAAATGGGCTAAGTCCCAAGTTCCGAACTGTAGTTTCCGTGACTCTACAGAGGGGTCTTTGGAAGGAAAAGGTACCTTTGGAGGACAGTGTACAAACAACTGTAAACATACACTGATTGTCCAGTAGCTTTCTTAAATAGGATTTCTGGAAAATTTTTGTAGGAAATTACATATAAGCAGTGTAATTGATCAGATAATTTCTATTACAACATACAAATTCTGCTGTGTGTGCAAAATGTGGTAGAAATAGAAGATACTAGGGATGACTCATATTTTTAAAGTCAGTGACACATTATAATCCAGTAGGAGTCCTTTAATCTTTTCATGAAACTTCTCTCTATATATGTTGAAATACATAATGCTTTCTGGCTTTTCTTCAAACCAAAACTTGTCAAATTCATAGACAAGATAACCTGTAGTTAAAAAAAAAATACAGTGCTCAATAATGATATCACATCCAAACCATCTCATTTTAAAAGTATGTGACCACCCTTTAATTTCCATATTGGGGTATAACAATTGTTCTTAAACTACTAAAAACCTGAGGAACATTTTAAGAAATATTTTCGTTTGTTCAAAGTAAACAGCAATTTCAACAAAATCCCTCAAACTGAAGAGACATACTACTATCAAAAGATGCCTTGGGAATAGGAAACAACGTTATTACCAGAGACCCCTGAAACACAAAAATGAAAATAACAAGAAAATGCCGGACGAGGATAATTTATAAGAAAGCTGTTTTCTATTTGATTTCTAAATCTCAGAGATATTTCCATTGTTTTTCAATGAACTATCAGCAACTTCTCTTTAAAAAAAAAAAAAAAACAGATTAAACTCTAACTAACTGAGCTATCCAGCCAGGGCCAGAAAATAGATAAACTCTAAATAAGCTTGGCTTCGTGACAAAGGCCCAAGATCACACAGTCACAATGGGGATGGGAAACAGTGGACAAATGCAGGAGAAATTTAAGGAGTAGACAAACCTGGAGTTACATAAAGACAGGAGATTATGGGAAGAGTCCTGGATGATACTTTCAGCCTCAGAGTTGAATAAGTTATGATTTGGCCATTTATTACCTAAGTAATTTCCTATCTCCTGCCGACAGCAAATGACATTCTAAGGACTCAAAATGATCAAGAAAAGTACAGCATAAAAGCTAAACTGGATTTGAATTCTTGCTTCTGAGCAATATCTTCAGAAGATGGGTTCATTCAGTTAAACCTTCAGTGTTCAAATATCATCAGAATAAAAGTTAATGAAACAGTGGTAATATACTGACTGCTTTATGGAAAGTGACTAAGTAGCTTAACCAAACACGAGACCACCAGAACTTGAAATAAGCGGGGGGTGGGTGAAAATTTTTTTAAAATAAATTTCCTTACGAGAATAACAAACAATCTGTAAGTCATCTGTCCTGAACTCAATAGCATTCGTTGACCGGGATTCAACAGGAAAAACTCATTTTATAGACTGAAAAATGGATACCTCCAGAAAAACTGCATAAATACTAAACTTGCATACATGTGAAAAAATTGCCTCACTGAATTTTTTAAATCAACAAACATAAAAACTACAGTGCAAAATACTCTCGGGAACCCATCTTCCATTGTTTTCCATTTTTCCAAAGATCCTAAATAATAAAATGACAAGCGTAAGTCATATACTTGCTAGAGGTGTTCCATCTTCCTACAGATTTAAAAATTCTCCTAGAAGTATCTAGTTTTAACTCCTCTTAATACTCACAATAAAACTGGTGGAAGTGCTCTATTGTTGGCACACCAGGAACAAAGTTGTAGAGATGAAATTTCAGAGCCTCGCTCTTCAGCAAGCTGTAAGCCATCTCTGTCAGATTGATTCCAACTATTGCATAAGAATACCTATGTCAGAAACATGACTAGTTATACCAGCTAGCCAGACTCTGCATACGAGAAATCTGAAATCAGTCAAGGACTTAGCAAGAAGCTATCCGACCCATTTTTAACACAGTGTTGACTTCATGACATCTCTGCATACTAAGAATAATAAGCCAGAATAGATTTTTAAAAATTGTTCTTTACAGGCTGTTTATTTTCTGGATATAATCTAAGAAATAAAAACAACGCTCTGGCCCCACGAATATCTAAAATGAAAATCCTTTAAAAAAACTAAAAGGAGTATAACACATATATTCTCATTGATTTCTAAAATATACTGGGTAATCTAACATTTTCTCTTCCTTTATCAGGGTATTTATTTTTATGATGTAATACTGTTATGTTTTTCCAAAGATAGGTGTCATTGGAATATAAACATAAAAATAATATCATATGATAAACCTAATAATATGACGTCAATTTGCATTTCATATCACAACTCTCAAAACTATTTTCCATATTCCTATTTCAAAACTATTTCCTATTCCTATTTTCAAACCTACTCCTCAAAAATTCTTTATAAAGCCCTTATCTCCATTTTATAGATAAACTATATCTTGTGATAAAAATATTAAAATACATACAAAACTGGCTTATGATCATATTTAGTCTTAAAAATAATGTATCATGCAATATCCTTTAAAGTTCTTATGCATTAAAATAACCCCACTCAAGAAATACCCTGACATACTCTCAAAGTCAGATCATCCCGCCAACTCAAATTTAAGGGCCCCCAGTCTCCTCCCTGCGCCCAGCTTACCCTAAGCTGGGGTGATTGGAGCGGGAAAGAATCTGATGAGCTTCCCTGGTATAATTTTCACTGAAATACCTTCAAACGGTGAAGAAGAAGAATGATGTCAACATAAGTCATTCACAGCGGAGCTACCATAAGCAATTCAAAAAGTTACCGACCAAATGGGCGTCCTTGTGCTGCCGCGAGCACCCGATCACTCCCCACCTCGATGGAAGTTTAACTCGGAGCGACAGGCCCTTTATGCACAGGACACCAGCCCTTGGCAAGACTTCAAGGTATTTTAACAAATAAGTTATCTACTTACATTGAAAACATCTGGAGTTCTCTTTATTTGTTTGTTCTAAATTTTCTGCAAAACAGCCAATGCCCACCTGTCAAGAGGACACTCTCCCCTTTGCCTGGGCCCATTCCATCCAGGGCAACTGCGGTCCACTCTGTTTAATGCCACATTCATTGCACCCAGAAGACAGTTAACCACCTTCATTTTGCACTAAAAACAACCCTCTGTGATCAGTGCTATAACTAAAACACTGGCCATAATACTGAAGTATCAGGAGAAATGGATAAAGCTATTTATTTGTAGGCTCGTAAATCCTGTTGGCTTGAACTCCTGCAATCTCTTTGAGTTCTAACAAAGGGACAAAATCTTTTCTGCAACCTTCTAGTCATTTCTAGTAAGTACCTCACTGGCAATCAAATAATTATCAAAACATACTGTGAATGAATCTTCACAGTTTTTCAAATTAGTAGATACTAGCTCTATATAGCATTAAAATATCTATCTGTAAGTCATTTAAAAGTATGTCTGAATCCCTTACCATAGTTGTAAATCAAATTCTGTTAAATTATTTAAGCCCTAGCTGATGTGGCTGGGTGGATTGAGTGCCAGCTTGTGAACTAAATTCTATTAAATCACTTACATTTTCAGTTAAATTGGAAAATACTGAAAAACCTGACTTCTGAGGAAACCAGTCAGAAGCAAGGTTACTCAGAAAAAGGTAACGAGAAAACACCACAGCGTGTAGCTGCCCGACTGAGGGTGAGCTGCTTCAAATGTCCGCGCAGCTGACAAGCACTGAGAGTACAGACGACCTTTGAAGGCTAAAAACAAAAAAATCCACGTGTTTTCAAAAATAATAAATTTAAAAATATTTCATAATTTTCCAAGCATGAACAAAGTGCTTTTTTTTCTACTTAAATTTCAAACAGAAGTTTCTGTTTATCAAAGTGGAAAACAGGAGTCTCATTTTCTGCGATTATTATTTTTAAAATATTACTGGGTTTTGCTTATTTCTGGGAGGTAGAATTGCTTCACATCGCTGCCACCGCATCAGTAAACACTGTCAGCACCGCAGCCATCACCATTCGCAGACATATGAAACTAGATGGGAGACTACATGTAATTTCATTTTAGAGAAGAAAATGAAGTTTGTTTTCACTTACACAAGGTTGATTAATCCAAGTATGCCCATGCCTCTGAAGTCTGTTTTGGGGTCATCACCCTGGAAACCGATGTCAGCCCACTGCTTGGAGATCCTGGCCTTCAGCTTTTTTGTGGGCATTAGAAGATTCCAAAGCTGTACAAACATGCTTCCATTTTATAAATAATAGTGATGTTCTCAAGTTTCCAGGATTTTTTTCCTTCTCATAACTGATATGACTAGCAAGTTGAATGCTTTCAATTGAATAATTTTGTAGACAAATTATAGGTTCAACAAAAAGTATGTCTAGAGAACTTTTCAATTACCATAAAAAATGTAGCATATTTATTCCAATTAAAAGACTTACCTAAAAAATAGGTTTTGAAAAGATGACAAATGCACAGACATCTAAAGCAATGTGATGTCCTTACCTACTAGGTAACACACACATGAACACCAGAATTAGCAAACTACTTCCTGGAGAACAGTGCTAGGTGTGTGGCCCTCGCCCCTCATACTATGTACTCAGGTAGGCTCTAGATAAGAGTGGGGGCTTTGTCCCTGATGACAGGAAGGAAAACAGGTCTGGGTTAGAGAGGGGATCATGAGGAAATAATACGGGTTCATTCCAACCCATATGATTACTATTTTACAAATTTTCATGGTTTTAAAGGAAGAAACATAACTCAGTTTTAACTAAATATATTCCGTAAGACTGAGATCAAATATCAGATGGCTATCATAAAATAAGACAGCTATCAAGCATTACACAGCAAGAAACTAATCAATGCAAAATAAAGTTTAAAAATTTAATCATTTTCTAAATTTGACATCATACATCAATCCAAACAGGCTCATAAAAGTTAATAAGAAAGTTTATGAAGTTTGAGAAAGAAAAATACTGGCATTTTCCCACTTCACTACCATTTCAGACATTGTTGAATAAAGGACTTCTCATGAAAGGAGTATCCTGCTACCCATAATAAAACATGAAGACTAGTGACCCTGCTTTAAAACAAGGTCAAGACTGCTGGTCTTGAAGCCAAATCCAGTTCTTAGATTGGGTTTTATCCAGCCCCTTCTTTTATTACTAGCAGATTTCCCTTTATATGTTAACAATCCATTCCAGAATTAAAAGCATTTAAAATAAAATTTACTTGAATATATTTTAATGTTGCTTATCAGAGTATTATAAAAAGAGTTAACTAAAAATCTGTCACCAACATAATAAAATTTTCTAAGGGGCAGAGAAACTGGACGGCTGTAGAAGCCTCGAGACTTCACGCAGAGGCCTCACTAGCTCAGGCCTGATTTATTTCCCCGGTGTTCAGGGACTTCAAATGCAGAAAACGAACCGTACCTTGAGAAGCAGCTTTTCATGTTGCGGGTTATCAGAATCATACGGCCTTTTTCTCACACCTTCTACGTCCAAATAGAGTTGCTTATAACCAGTTATCTGCAGTAAGCATGCCTTCATGCAGATTTTAAAACTGAAAAAAAGAGAATTATTATTTTTTTAAAAGTCACTCTTTATGACAATAAATGCCTTCCACAGCTTGTGGTTTATATGGCTATTTAGAGACCATTTCCTAACTTTCAGTTTCATACAATAAGCAGCAAAGGCCTCCTTAAACATAAAACTTTTTACAAAGTATCAGGAAGCATATGATAAATCAGGGTCTAGAAAGAGGACAAGACATGGCAGGAGGGGCAACCTTTGCAGCTCTCTCTTCTTTTCATGTTTTCCTTGGGCAGTCTCAGACACCCCTAAATCTTCATGGCCAGTCATCACCAATGGACCTAATTTTCCAAGAATGTATATACAAGGGGGGGACCCCCAAAACCCAGAATTACCTTCTGGAGGGCGGACACCTTGTAGTCCAGGCTTCCCCTACTGAGTGTTCTAGGAACCCATCTGTATCAGTGCACCAGCTGGAGTTATGAGAGGCTGCAATTGGCTTCAGTGAAAATTTTTCGAAGGCTCTTTCAGCGTGTTTGCCCATTTCAGGACGGGTGATTGGTGAGCACAGCTGCCCACACCGTGCTGAGTGTCCAGCAGCTGTTGACCAGAAACAACATGACCCCAGTGCCCCACCCTTCCTGTTCACCTGATGTCGTCTCAAGTGACTTTTTTTTGTTTCCAGGGATGACAAAAGTCCTCAAAGGGAAATATTTTGCTGATGTGAAACAGGTGAAACAAACACCAGCAGAAGCACTAAAAGGTATCAAAACTGACAAGCTCAGAAACTGTTTTGAGTAGTGGAAAAAACGTCTCAATAGGTGTATTGCATCAAATGGTGAGGTCTTTGAAGGTGAACTGGTGTTTAAACATGTAAGAATACATGATTTTTTATAAATAAATTCCGTTTTTTGGGGGTTCCCCCTCATATATGTAACAAACAGGTCCGGGGCAGGTTATCTCAGTTTTCCCAAACACAGCTGTCTGTCTTCCCTGAAGAAACATGCTTTTTCTTCATACGTGCTAAACCTATTATCGACCCCAGTAATCGATCATCAGTTCTCCGAGCCAGAACCATCCGAGTGCTGACTTTCCGCTCTCTACCACCAGTGCATTGAAAGATCCCCAAACCCTCATCCTCTCCACCTCTGAAATGTCCCTCGAAGCAATCACCATATATTCGTTTATGCTGATGTGTTTATGGCTTTGTCCTCTCCTGCCTGAAGGACTGTTTCCTAACTGTTCTGTCTTTATTCCTCCTGCTATCCTCCCCACACCTCCCAATTTACACTCCATTTTCTGATAATATAGCTTGTTTGCTTTAAAAGAAAGTGGGGGGGGGGCAAACTTTGTAGCTCTCTCTTCTGTTCATGTGTCCTTCTCAGAAAGAGCAAAAGGGAAGAAGGCAGGCAGGCAGGCAGGCACCCAGAGGACAACATCTGTCCCTCAGTGTGACATGTAGCCCAGCACTGCACTCACTTCTCGGAGCCCTGCTCTGCAGGAACCAAGGCCCCAGCTACAAAGACCCCTGTCATTCCCAGGCCCACAGCGCCGGGGCCTTGCTGGCATTCTTCCTCTACACAGCATGTCCTCCCGACCCACTCCACAAGGCCCAGCTGAAATGTCGCCTCTTCTGTGGAACTACCTCACAGTTCTCTCCTGTGCCCCTCCCCGTTCCAGCCAAAATACATTGCTCCTTCCTCTATATTTACACAGAAAATGCTGAACAAGAACAAACTGCTAAACACTTACAAGTCAATGTCCTGGTCCTGAGAACTCAAAAATGGAGTAGGTCAAGTTCTCTTACGCAACTTGCAATATGTACAATGGTTATGCTATGGTGGAGGGAGAGCTCTGTGACGGGACAGGGCAGGGGCCCTACCTCGGGCTGCAGGTGCCAGAGAGGACCCTCCTGCAAGAGGACAGAGGGCCTGAATTTTGAAGGATGAGAAGGACACAGTAACCACAGTTATTCCACTTCGGGAAAGTAACGGTAAGTTACCCTAAAGAAGGAGGAGGGTAAACTAGCAACAGTCCGGGCTAGGGGCCCGCACACACGAGCTTTCTTCTGCTCCCGTGGCTCCCCTCTCTGGGCCTCAGCTCCTCACACACTGACGTGGAGGGTGGACGCAGCCCCCGCCCCCAGCCCCTGCGGCTCCAGTACCGGCCGGCTCTGGGGCATCTCCGCAGTTCACAGGGTGTGGGCACAGAGCTGAGGCCGCCACATCAACATACCTGACATCCTTCTCAGCGCTAATATTCTTTTCTTTCATTATGTCTCCTACACATTTGTCCACTTCACTCTGAGCAGCAAATGTCGCTTCCTGTAAAACCTGTTGATGTGACAAAAAGCTGATTGAGAAAAATCCCTTATAGCTGAAAAAGGACAGTAAGTTTTAATGTATTTAGTCAACTCTACAAGCAGGCATTAAAATGCAAAATGAAACCAAATTTGTTTCAAATTTTCACTATTAATGAAATTCACGCCATTATTTAATTAACTGGAAGAGAAGGAACATGTTTCAGATGAAGGCTTCCTTAACTGAGAATCAATAGAATCTCTTAGCAAATGAGCTATTACCATAGTGTGCTTATGAAGCAGACTTTTTATAAAATTCAAAAATTACATAATAAAAATATATGTACAAAAATTTGAATGCAGGAATCAAAAGAAATTTAAATACAGAAGAGCACAAAAAGAAAAAACACAAATAATTTTGTAATCTTACCACCAGTAAGAGATTAGCATGTTATATGGATGCCATACAGACAGACCACTAAAATTAAAATTTCATAAAACAACATTTAACCTTATTATGACCAGTGTTGTGTAATTATTTTCTATTCCATCCTGTGGTGGTGGTGGTTGTTAAATGCTGGCTGTGATCTATATGGGATTTCAAACAACGGTCCAGATGACCCATGCTCTACCTTTGTCACGCTGCATGTACACATAGAAAAAAAATGTGAACTGCTGCAGGGAAGTACAGCATGTAGGAGACTAAATTATTGGTCCCAATTTTTCACTCCTCTGTCATTGAATTATATGTCCATTGTCTACTATGGCCTTCTGATGGGCACCATGTATTTCTCTATCTTTTCTAGGGCTTGGCCACATCGATTACTTTAGCCAATGGAAGGGTAATGGATATGACTCCAGGAAACTTAAAATATGTCTGTGTGGCTAGGGTTTCAGTGATCCACTGTGAGAACATTCCCCAAGTACCCACTGCCTTTCCAACCTGGGTCCCAGAATGACACAGCGACTACAGACCTGAACTTGGCACCGGCCGAAAGGAGAGTCTCTAGCTGGCCAACAGACACACGAGCAAGAAATCAATAACACATGGTTGTGTGCTCCTGAGATTTTATAAATTTGTTCCACAGAGAAAGCTGACTAATAAATAACATGAGATATGACATATTTTGGACCAGAAGTTACATGACCCAGGGTGCTCTATAACTACCCAAAATTGCTTGATTTTTCTGTCACATAAGAACCTATCCTAAGGGCAGTCTAAACAAAGGCTTTCCCCCGGGACCCTGCTTCCCCCAGGACTATCAAGTCATCAGGCAAAATCAACAAGCAAAACCTCAGAACAGGACAAATTATTCAAATTCCTTCTTTGTGCATAATAGCACACACACAGAAAATATTTTAAAACTAAAATATTACTTCTAAAGTGGGAAAATTCCACTCAATTCTTTTTGCAGCAAAGACTCTTCTGGGACAATGTTAATAATTAATTCTAAAATTGGGGCATTCTTTTAAACAAAAAGTATTTTCCAGTTAAGTTTTCTTGAATTATCACCTTGATATGATCTTACCTTATTCTTGGAATACATCAAGGAATTTTCTAAAATTAAAAAAAAAAAAACATTATTACATTATTATTTGTTTGTGAATTATTCCACAAACAAAGAGTATAAAAATATCAGGCCAATTATAAGTTACTTTCACAGTTCTAGAAGATATAATTTTTACCTGAATAACTTAGCGAACACTTAAAAATTTCAGCCTTTCGGTACACAACACTAGATATGATTCCAAAATCCTCAACCCAACCTAACAAACCACAGCCAAAGAGACAGTCACCCCAATCTCCCCAGAGTCCTCTGTTTCTGTGCAGACCCCCACGTGCCCACTGACCACTGCAGAGTCACACGTGGCTCTCTTGGATCAGCTCCCAGAAACTCATCTTAAGACTCCATTGAGAGTGCTCTCTACTACATTTTCTCCGTGTGTTACCCTTAAGGAGTAAGAGAGTCCATTTCAGGAGCTAGCAACTGAATGAATCATACAACCCAGGGGCAAAAATGAAAAGGCTTCCGATTATTTACCTAACCACCTCTAACCAGACACACAGCAAGGCAGCTTCTCCATTCTGTTTCAAGAATAACTAGAACATTTTCACTGGTTTATTAAAAAAAAGATTTTCTGGCACATTAATTTAAAGTCTTTTTCTCAGCAACTTGAAGAATTTGAAAAAATGTTTCTGCCACAAAATAAGGCCTTAACAGATTTCCCCCCCTATGCTAAGACTGCCCAGATTTCTTATCAAGAGGTACTTTGTTCTCAAAACAGTCAAAAGGGCAAATCTAAAGAGCAGGCAATAATTTCAGTCAGCCAGAAAGTTGTGAGAAAACTAGGGAAGTAATTACATTTCAGTCATCCAGCTGCCCTGAGGCTTACTCTGTCCTGGTCTGTCATCCTTTCACGTTGCCTTGGATACTAACTGCCACTTCCTGAATCTTACCGGGTGGATTTCTTAGTGGAAGCACATTTGTTGGATACAAAAGAAGGCCTGACTTTCCATTTGACACAGTGAGCGTGAACTGTGGCTGATCCCTGGTCTTCCTTGCCCTGGCCTAAGAGAAATGCCATCCACCACATCTGTCACTCATCTGCGCGCCCATTTAAAGCAGTATTTTCAATTACGCATTCAAAACTGATGGATTTCAGAAGGTAAACAGACCAGTATTGTTCAACAGAAATATAATGCAAGCCAAAATGCACACTACAAGCATAAAGTTTTCTAGTAGGCACATTCAAGAAACAGATAAAATTACTTTTACTATTTTAAACCAATACATCTAAAATATATTAAACCGATATCCCCAAAATATTCCATATATATTCAACACAAACAATTACTAATGAGATCGTTTTACATCCTTTGTTCATATGAACTGTTAAAACCCAGTGTATATTTTATACTTCCACATATTGCGACTCCTAATAACCACATTTTATGTGCTCAACAGCCACCTGTGGCCACTGGCTGTGAGTGTTGGGCAGTGCAGACTTTGAGTCTAATAATCTTCCCGAGGGATCACTAGATACCCATTGCTGCCCTTTCATGAATTCTATACGAGACTAAAAGATTCATGAAGGATGCTGAGTATAAAAATGAATCTATTGAATAGATCCAGACACCCATTCTCCCATAACTTGGGTGAAAATTTCAAAGGGCTTATAGAATTATAGAGACTTTCTTCTAAAATATACTTCACAACTATAACCGAGGGAACAACAGATAAATTTCAGGAGCCAGAGAAAATAACTGTTCGCACAGATGGGAAATTCAATAATAACCCTTTTCTTTTTCAATAAAATCATACCGTTTCAGGGATTCAATGCTGGATTGCACAGATGATGAAACTGAGTGTAAGTGACTTGATCAGGTTACACAATGAGTAAATGTCACTGATTATTAGAAAAAATATTCATTTGGAATTAAAATTTTATTAGTTTTTAATTATTCTCTTTCAGATAACATTACCTATCCTGTGTGTCCTCTGAGCACCTAGATAGGTATCAAAAATTCGCTGCAATTCACACTTTCCAGTCATCTGTCGTAAGAGCCATTTCATCCAAAATCGAAAAAAGTGCCCATAGAAGAAGTCCCACAAAGAAATAAACATTTTTTTTTCCTGGAGAAGGAAATATATGACAGGTTTAATGACTTTAAATTGGATTTTAAAAAGGAAAAAAATTAGTTTATTCAATTCATCAAGTCTCAAATTACATTAATATCACACTATTCCACTGTGTCCATTTTGTAGTATTGTTTAAGGAATCTAAGAAAACAATGATAGGTGTAATATATACTATTTAGATTAAATTATGGTCAGTCAAATGGCCAATTTTTCACTTTTTACAAATTAACTGTAGAATTCAAAATTACTCACTTAAATTTAAGCTTTTGTTTCCCTTTTTTAAATTTTTCGCTCTTTGAGAATTGGGGCCCAACAGTTGACAGACAAAGGGAATCCAACTAAGCAACAATTAAATAAAAAAATACCAGGTATCAGAACTGTTATTATAAGGAATAGCTCTTCTTAATCTCTTATGGATGGTTCCAGTTATATGTATTCCATAGTAAGGTGTTGCCAGCAAATAAAAGCCTACATATGGTTTACAGATTGAAGTATACAGGTTGAACACTGAGTAGATCATCCTAGCTAAGTCTTGTTTTTCCATTCAACAGGTGAAAGACTGAAATCCTGAGGACAATGAACTACACCCTCAATAAAACTGAATCTTTACGTCATAAGAAAAACGTTCAGCTCCTAAAGGAAGAGCGATGGGGGCAATGCAAGTGAGTAATTACTTAAAAATCAAGCAAAAATGTTCATCTCCTTCCTGCCTTAAACATTCCCACCAATATATCATCTCTAGACGAAGGTCTGCAGACTGTCAATTTTGAAATCCCCGCAGATCAGCACAGAAACCGTGCACGACAGCGATGGGCTAAACGGTAACGTGAAAAAGAACCCATCTAGTCCGCTCTCATCATGACAAAAGAACTGCCAAGCGGAGGGATCGCAAGCCTCGCGGCGCCTGAGCTCCCCAGGCAGCGGGGAGTCGCTGCGCTGAGTCCCCGTTTCGGAGCCTGGAGGAGATGCCCGCGAGTGGGAGGGAACGGCTCGCACAAAGCCCCACCGTCCCCGGCGTCCAGCGGACCTGCCGTGGGACATCGTGGGGCTCGCGCACCCCGCGCGCTCTCAGTGCACCCGCTTGGAAGCAGCGCGGGGCGAGAGGAAAAGAAACAGCAGCCACCTCACTGGAGCGGAAGAGCTAGGGGGAGCTGGAGTCTGCCTCGGTTTCCCCAACTGCAAACAGCCGGCAACGGAAACGACGCTACTAGCACAGAGTTCCCCGCAAGCACCGTGACCCGGAAGTTGGGGAGCAAGGCCGCGGGATAGCCTTCACCAAGACGCGGCCTGTCCCGCCCCTCCGGCCTCCTCGGATTGGTCCACGCTCCACCAATTGCTAACGCTCGAAGAAGGTCGTGCGGTGTTACTTTGGCGCGTGCTCGGATTCTAGGGATGGGCGAAGGTTTCCCTAGCAACCGTACTAGGTGGCACGCCCTGCGCGCCAAAGATTAGTTTTCCTAGCGCCGCTCTAGAGACTTCGCTCGCAGACTTTTGTGCAAGTTCACCGCGTGTCCTGCTTCTCTACTTCAAACGCGGAAAAAGAAGTATACTTTTGGGAACTATCGTAGCGTTTTCACCTACATTTAATCTTAATTCCGTGTATTTTCTATCCGCGGTTGGGAATCCGCAAATACGCTGGCCGATTTAAATTATACGCGGATTTTCTACAGTGTTGGACCCCAACCCCGCGGTGTTCAAGGGTCAACCGTAATGATTAATAGTCTCGCTTTATAGACGAGGAAACGGAATTTGCGTTTAATAACTTGCTCGTGACTGATCAGTGGCAGGTAAGAGCCATATACGTTGAGGAAAGAAGTTTGCACTTAGTTCTGTGATTACAAACATCTAACAGTTAATTCCTCAAACATTTATTCCTTAAGTAGTTGGTTTTCTTGAAAAAGAAACTTAGGTATATGACTTTTTTAGAAGTCCCATCTGAAACAGTACATTAATGCAAGTATTGGTTGTTTGCCTGTTATATACCAGTCAGGGCTTCAAAAGGAAATCAACACATAAACAAATGCAAATATTGAGTGTGCCAGGTGGTGCTAAAATAAGGCGAAGGGGGAGGGGGGAGATTTTATACACAGGTAGGTGGGGAAGTCTCTGTATTAAGGCGACATTTGAGCAGTGTCCAGGATGAAGTAAGGCATTAAACCTTCCGAGTGTGTGGAGAAAGAGCATCCCAGGCACTTAGAAGGGCAAGTGCAAGGGCCTTGAGTCAGGAGCATACTTCATAAATTGGAGGAATTGCAAGAAGTCCAATGTGGCTGGAGGGGAAAGAGCAAAGGAAAAGCAGAATATAAGTACAAAGGACTACTTTCGTATAAGTATGAAAAATA
>PVKM010038002.1:0-14261 GCA_004027735.1 Carollia perspicillata | reverse complement strand
TCTCAAAGGGCAGAAATTTTCCTTACGAGTATATCTGGCAGACTTACTCTACCAAGTAAGATTGATTTCATGACTGCTCTAACGCTTATCCATCGACCATGAATGACAGTTAGACATGGCTGTCAGCTCAAGGAATTTGTAAGATGCAATGTCAAGTTAGAGACAGAGAGTGAACTCCTTGATTCCAGAGTCAATATTGTGTTCATTTCACTGTCCCTTTGAAACAGGACACAATATCTGACACAAAATTTTCTCAAGAAATAATTGTTGAATATATGTGTCTTTATGGTCTAGTCTAATATGTATCCACATGTTATATCTGCTATTAAGCTTTCTTTCAGGCACAGTCCTTCACCAAGAGAGGGTAGAGTGCCGGTCTCTTCATGCACACACCACAACCAGGACGCTTAGGGGACAGAGGTGTGTTGTAGTGGACAAAGGACCGGCTTTTAGGTTATACCAACTTTTCTTGCTTTGATAAAGAATAGGGGAGCAGCAACAATTTTCTCTGGATCTGTATCAATTTACAAGGTTAATGAAGATAATGGAAACCAAACAAACATATACTCTCTGGTTTGGAGGCCACATTTGGGGAGGCCATTCTTTAGCTACTGAGAGTCTTGATTCGCTGGGCAGCAAGATAAAAAATGAAATGAATATTTAGTAACTGTACTAACCTTAAGAAATAAAGACTACTATATTTTAAATAACCTTAACTTAAAATTGCATTGCAAAGACTGCATCAGTATTTCAAGCCTGCTAGGGTGAACTCGAAGCTTCATCTATACGAGGATAAGGCTCGTTTCAGTTTGTAATTCCTGTGAAGGAGCTTCTGTGGTTTACCTTCTCTTTTAACATCTGGATGCTTGATGTTTCCATGGGTTTATTTTACACTTAATCACAATTAAATTCCTTTAGGAGGTTGTATGTGGGAGAATGTAGGGGGTGTGGGGAGGGAGAGCTAATTTTGCAGTTGAACGAATTTCGTTAAGAATTTTATAAAGCTTTCCACTCCCCAATCAGACCACCCGGCACAGAAATCACTGGGCACAGTTTCTTCCGGTCTGCTTTGTGTGGGACTCCAAAGACGGTGGTGACACATGTGAATAGGTAACTGCTATTTGAACAATAATTCCACTTTTGTACAAGTTATTTACTTAATAGATCAAAGTTCCAGGATAAATACGATTATAATGAATAAAATATACTCCATGACAAGAGATCAGAATGAAACACCATTTACAAATTTGACAGAATAAAGGTGGACTGTTCATTTTGTCAGTATATGTATGTAACTTAGCAGTTAATACTTTAGATTTCTCTTTGTTCAATTTGAAGCTTATTCTTTGAGTTCTAAATTGATCAATTAATTAAGAGCAATTTAACAGCTATCTTACAATGTTATTATATATTTGTGCTGCTAGTCATAAAATGACTAGTGTTTCTGAAGCTATTTTTTTCCAATAAATTTGAGAAGATGTATTAAAGGAAGTACATGCTGGTGGAGGAAAGGCCTCCACTCAAGCAGGCAGGGAAGCGTGTATTAGCAATGCCCACCTTGCAGGAAATCAACAGCCATAACCAGTACCTGGGTAAACAGTCAATGAACTAAAAACCAGACCAGGAAAGACAAAAAATATAGTCATGGTGTGAGTTTCAGTATCTATTTGGGGAAGCCCTGGTGAAAGGCAGAAACATCAATCAAAGTCGAAAATAGAATACTAGCCCTGCCTGGTGTGGACTGAGTGTCAACCTGCAACCCAAAAGCTAGCTGCTGGCTCAATTCCTAGTCAGAGCACATGCCTGGGTTGTAGGCCAAGTCCCCAGTAGGGGGCAAGCAAGAGGCAACCACACATTGATGTTTCTCTCCCTCTCTTTCTCCCTCCCTTCCCCTTTGTCTAAAAAAATAAACAAATGAAAGCTGTAAAAAATAGGATACTAAATAACTACCAAGCTCTGTGGTCCAACCCTTCCTTTACCTGGAAATGACATAGAGAGAGGAATAGAAAGGGTAGAGAATGTCATCCCATAAGTATTTATAAGGAAACTGCTACATGTCCATCAACTAATACAAGTTCCAGGGTCATTTGAGGGGCCCCGAATGAAACAAAAATGTTGTTCCCTCTGATCACTTGACTTGAATCCCAGTGAGGATCCATGAACCGACTGGGACCTTGTAAAAATTCACAGAGGACTGTGGGGAGCTTGGTGTTGTAACTGGTCTCTGAACTTTAACTGGAAAAGCCAAACCTCCTTATCACAAGCAAATGTCAGAAAGACCAAAACACCTAATCAGCCTTCTCTGTTTGGTATCTTGGAACCCAAAATCACTTATCAACATACTTTGTCTCACCTTTACGTAATTTTGCTTTATTTTCTTCAGGCACTCTCTCAGTGATTCAGTTTCTTATGTAAATATTATGTTTCTATATTAACCAACTGTCAGCAGGAATCACAGAAAAGATGAGTGGGATGTCATTTGAGGAATGTGAGGTATCCTCAGAGAGAAAAAAGGAGCATGCATGCTTTCCTAGGCAGATTAAAGTTTAAAAATTATCAGTGAGTCTCAAGCCGCAATAAAGAATGCCCTTTTGCTATTTTTCCCCTTGCTCTCCCAGAGCATATGCTAATGTTTTCTATGCCTGGTCTATGTTGAGCTTGGTTGTATTTTGTTATTTGTGTGACAATGTCAGAGCCCTGGCCTGTCATTTTACATGGTGCTAGTGACACTCACGCCTATTTTTCATTCAGTTTCTAGAAAAATTATCACCCTTCTTCCATGATTAGAAGGCATGAAAAGAAAGCCCTCCTTGCACCCTTGGTGCAATTCAAACAGAGCCCCCTGTAGCTCCTTCCTCAGTCACTTCCCTGCTCCAGCTGCTCCCCGAGGTGGAAGCAGGCTGAGAAGGGCAGGCTTTGGAAGCTGCCTCATCACCAATGCCCTGCCATGGACAGGTGGATATTTGAAAAGTGCCTTGGATTGGAAACGTGTTTATCTATATCCAAGGTTTTAATAACTAAGGAACACTTTCACTAAATTATTTTATATTTTGAACACACTCAGATATTCCTGGGAGCTGCAATTACTGTGACTTTGCGTTTCCAGGACTGTTAAACCTAATTATCATGTCCCCAAACAACTTGTGAGGCATCTCTTTACACATTTCTACCGAGGAAAATGGTGAATGCTTTCAGAGTGCTCCAACTGGTGTGACCGTTCATCACAGTCTGCTTCGGAGTTCTGGCTTCTGCCTGTTGACGCATTTTCTTTCACTTGTACAAGTGTCCTTCCTGATAAGGCTGGTAAGTTACATGGTCACCCTGCCTCTAATCTACTTAGTTTTATAAGTCAGTCCTGAGAGCAACATGAAAGACAAACCATATGACTAAACACATAAATTTAATAGTAGAGTGAGATCTTCATTGGCCAGAAGCTATGGCTCTTTTCTTGTGAAATCTACCTATGAAGGTGACCTAAAGTGGCATTCTATGTTTTCTTTCCAGAAAGTTGCAATGGGATGAACAAGAACACTTTAACTTTGCCTCGAGCCCCAGAGTGAAGAGAAGGTCTGTACATGCCAGACAGGAAGCAGCACAAAGGACCTTCCGGAACTAGAGGGAAGGGCTACAGGTTCTGCTTTCTTTTGAGTATTTTTTCTATATTTTAAGAATATACTCTCCAATGTAGTGTTTTCTTTAAAAGACTAGATTAGTATCTGAATCAACTGAAATCATTTATTTGTTGTTGTGCTGTTTCTTCAATGGCAGCTGGGTTAAAAGGCAACCTTGATTATATTGCAATTATATTGAGAAAGTACGTGAGATAATAATAGAGACAGAACAGGGTCATGGGAATTTATGCTATTTTATTTATTCCAGAAAAGCTTAATAAAGGAGGTGAGATTTCAGCAGCTACTTGAATGAAGGATGCAAGTCTTATTTATAATAGTTGGCCTTTCCATTAGCCTGCTGTGCTCCTAGCTAATACCATTATCAATTTCATTTAGAAAACAAACATTCTGGTACAGCATTAAGACTTATTTTTTAAAATATGAGCAATTATCTTTGCAAATAATAGCCACCAGGAAATTATCCCCAAATGTGTTCTGCATGATATTGATAAGGGTTCTGTCAAATAAATTTAGGAATCGCTGAATTAAACAGAATGCTGAGTGCTACTTGTCACACCTTGCACAGGAGAGGATGCACCGTGAATCTCTAAGACGGGCACACAGTTAAATATCCTGCAGATTCTAAAAGGAATGGTGTTTCATGGTGCACACAGACTTACTTCCAAGTTTATGTAAATACTTCCTAATTAATCAAAGTCAAAGCTAGCTTGAAGTGACCACATTTCTGACGGGGCAAATTTTGGAAAAGCAGTATGTCGTAAAAATTAGCACCAAAGAGAAGTTTAGGGCTTTTTCTCCACAACTCCCAAGCTGAGCTCCAGGTAATGAGAGCTCCTTTCTCACTCTTCTATTAGACTTTTCCAATGCCTGATGGTGTGCTAAGTGCTTTGAATAAATTGTCTCATTTAATCCTCACATCAATTTTCTGATTCCAGTGTCACTAAGTCATTTTGACAGACTAGGAACCGTGCCTCGAAGATATCAGGCAGCTTGCCCTAAACGTAGTAAGTAAGTGCCCTAAACTTGCCCTTAGTAAGTGGCAAAGCTGAAACTCGACCACATTCAACCTTCATGCTTTCTTCTGTCTCCTCTCTGAAGACTCTCCCACCAGCTAAATTCCTAAATACCCTCTCTCTTCCTCACATCCTCTAAACAGAGATGAGGGGGAAAGTGTTTTACCTTAGGGCAGGAGAAACTTTTGGTTAGATGATATGGAGAACATACTTAAAAGAAAATTCTGTCACAAATGTGTACCTGGTAAAGTTTTCTGAAACAGCCTTCATCACCGATTTTTCTGCAAAATAATAGAGTCCTCTGAGAAAGTGAACAGTGTGGATGACCGAGCTAAGAATTCCTGTTTACATGAATTTACTTTTCAAGGCTCTCCCAGAAAAACTGATGAACATTTAAGTTGTTTGAAATTCTTTGCTATGTCAAATGCTGAGACAAAAACCAAAGTTTTATTAGCTCTCTGCATTGTTTGAATTTTTACACAAACATAATCACCTCTATACCTCCACTTTAAACATCTTAATGTTAATTTTACATTAAAAAGAAAAACAATGTGTATTCATGACACATCTGAAAAACACAGAAAAGCATAAACAATGCAGTTAAAATCACCTACAAACACTTCATTCAGAAATAACCATTCTTAACATTTTATTTCCTTTGTCAAATAGGTAGATAGATACTGGTGGCTGGTAGGTAGATACATACACATGTGTAGTACCTCTTTTTTCATTACAAAGTCAGAATATACTATTATGTATGCATATGTACTACTTGTTTTTGCTTAATATATCATGAGCATCTTCCTGTGTTACTAACAAATTCTTTGAAAGCATGCTAAATGTTAGAATTGGAACGTATCATTCCTATGATTATTTTCATCCTATTGATCACTAGAGAATTTCCAGGTTTTTTGTTTTATAAAACACTGTCATCTTTGGATCTTAATATCTGTTCATATCCAATGTTATCACCTTAAAACAGATTCCTAGAAGTATGAAACCAAGAGCTGGTTCTTTGAAAAGATAAACAAGATTGAAGAACTTTTAACCAGTCCCCTCAAGAAAAAAGAGAACCCAAATAAATAAAATCAGAAATGAAAGAGGAAAACTAACAACTGAAGCCAAAGAAATACAATGGATTGTAAGAAAATACTATGAACAACTATATGCCAATAAATTGGAGAGCCAGGTGAAATGGATAAATTTCTAGAAACATATAATCTTCCAAACCTGAATAAAAAAGAATCAGAAAACTTGAATAGACCAATTATAACTAATGAAATTGAAGCAGTAGTCAAAAACTCCCAGCAAACAAAAGTTCTGGACTGGATGGCTTCATAGGCAAATTTTACCAAACATTCAAAAAATAACTAACATCTATCCTTCTTCAAACTATTCCAAAAAACTCAGGAGGTGAAAAGACTCCCAACCTCATTTTTTCCAAGGCCAGCATTATCTTAATTCCAAACTAGATAAAGACAATACAAAGAAAAAACTTATAGGCCAATATACCCAATGAACATAGATGCTGAAATCTTCAACAACAATTAGCAAACCAGATCCAGCAATACATTAAAAACATCATACACCATGATCAAGTGAGATTTTATTCCAGGGATGCCAGGTTGGTAAAATATCTGCAAATCAATAAACATGATACATCACATAAGCAAATGAAGGATAAAAATCACATGATCGTATCAATGGACACAGAAAAAGCATGTGATAAAATTCAGCACCCATTTAGGATAAAATTTCTCAGTAAAGTGGGAGTATAGGAATCATACCTCAAAATAATAAAGGCCATATATGACAAACCCACAGCCAACATAATACTCCATGGGCAAAAACTATAAGCATTCCCCTTAAGATCAGGAACAAGACAGGAATGTTAGCTTTCACCACTCTTATTCAACATAGTACTGGAAATCCTAACCACAGCAATCAGACAAGAAGAAATAAAAGGCATCCAAATTGGAAAGGGGGAAGTAAAACTGTCATTATTCATAGATGACATCATATGTATGTAGAGAACCCTAAATATTTCACCAATAAACTACTAGAAATGACAAATGAATTCAGCAAACTAGCAAGATACAAAATTAATATTCAGAAGTCAGTGGCATTTCTATATATTAATAATGAATGATCAGAAAGAGAAATTAAGAAAACAATCCCATTTACTATTGCAAAAAAAAAGTTACCTAGTAATAAATTTAACCAAGAAGGTAAAAGACCAATACTCAAAAAATTATAAGATTCTTAAGGAAGAAATTGAGGAAGATGCAAATAAGTGGAAGTATATACCATGTTCATGGACAGGGAAAACTAAAATCATTAAAATGTCCATATTACCTAAATTAATCTACTGAGTCAATGCAATTCTTATTAAAATAACAATGGCATATCTCACAGATAAAGAACAAGTATTCCAAAAGTTTGTATGAAACCACAAAAGACCCCGGATAGCCTCAGAAATCTTAAGAAAGAAAAACAGAGTTGGAGGTATCACACTACCTGACATCAAAATATACTATAACCATAGTAATCAAAAGACCATTATAGTAGCATAAAAACAGGCATATAGATCAATGCAACAGAATAGAGAGCACAAAAATAAACCCACACCTTTATGGTCAATTAATATTTGACAAAGGAGTCAAGAGCATACAATTGAGTAAAGACAGTCTCTTTAATAAATGGTATTGGGAAAATTGGATGGATACATGCAAAAAAATGAAACTAGACCACCAACTTACACCACACACAAGAATAAACTCAAAATGGATTAAAGAGCTAAATGTAGGTCATGAAATCATAAAAATCCTAAAAGAAAACATAGGCAGTAAAATCTCAGACATTCCTTGTAGCAATGTTTTTTCTGATATATTAACTCAAGCAAGGGAAACAAAAGAAAAAGGAACGAATGGGACTAAATCAAACTAAAAGGTTTTTGCACAGCAGAAGAACTCATGAACAAAATTAAAAGGAAACCCACTGAACAGGAGAGCACATTGGCTCTCTTGGTACTGGGAATCCTTATATACAAGTATAGGCATCTGATTTTTTAAAAAGTCACTTTGGAGTAAAAAGGGTAGGTAATTACTCTTATTATTTTTGTAAATTAATCAAAATCATATCTATTTTTGGCCACATAACCAAAAACTGTATTTTCTGATGTGCCACAGAATTTTAACAATTAATTTATGTATTCCCTGAGATGAAAAAGTTGAAAATCTCTGGCATAAAACAATGCCTAGTTTTGTTTTTATTACTTAGACTTCCAGTAATTGTCATTTTTGTGTATATGTGAGTCAATTAAATTTCTTTCTCTATCAATTTTCTGCTCATATTTTTGCCTATTTTTCTACTAGTTTAAATTAACTTTTAAAAATTAATAAAACTTAATTACCCACTGGACTGAGTCCTAGTCTTTTCCCAGGTCACACAGACATCTTTCCTCATCTCCTGCCACTGCTCCTCACCCAGACTTCCTCCCGTACAGCTTATTTCCACCATGGTAAATTGCTTGCCATTCTATGACAAGCTAGACTCTTTCAGGACTCTTCATCTTTGCTTATTCTATGCCCTCTACCTAGAATGCCATTCTCCCATTCTTCTGCTTAAGAGACTCCTACTTATCTCCCAAGGCTTAAATATCCCTTTGTGGAGTAGTCCTCTATTGCTTTTGCTTAACAGCATCCATTCCACCTTCTTTTAATAGTGGCACTTTGATTTCCCTTTGGTAATTACTCTTCCCCCAGTGCACACGGCCCCGATTGCACTGTCAATCGAAGTGTCCTATTGTGTCCCAACTAAGGACTAGGCACTTGGCCGACAGTGGTCCCATTAGACTTTCTCTTGGGAATCTGAGAGAAGTGACACAGGAAGAGAAAACATTTGCAGTTGATACATTCTTCAGCAACTCCGTTGGGCAACTGCTCTTTAGCTTCTTCCTCCTAGATGCCTAGAGCTCTCCAATTCAGGTCCTTTCTGAGGCCTCTTCTCTCTCTCTCTCTCTCTCTCTCTCTGTCTCTATCTCATTCTGTCGGAAACCCATATACTCCCAGTGAATTTATTTGTCTTTTCCCCCCTCTTTTGGCTTATTATCTTGAATTTGCTTCTATTGCATACAACTGAACAGCTAATATTGATGACAGATATGCCTCCTTCACGGAGCCCTCTCCAACTCCTTCAGAGCTTTCTGACATATCTCTGTGGTATCACCCCACTCTGCACATTGTGCTTACAATGCTATATTAGAGTAATTTATTTTCTATTTTCTCTAGTATGTGTGATTCCTTGGCAGCCATTCACTGCTTTCTGTAGAACGCCTCGCAGAGGAGCTGGAGTATTTTAGGTATTCGCAAACGTGGGCTGGATTGGAATGATTATTAAACCTTCACAACTCAGTCACTTGTCTTCCCCCACAGAAAAAAAAATATTTTAAATTTTGTTGCCAACTATCCATGATTATCTTAGTTTGGTTTAAATGAAGGGCAAAGTCTAACAAAATGACTTAAATGAAATTGGCAGGTCGTGCATGAATCAGATATAGGGCCTCCTTTGCAAAAGACAAAAGAAAGAAATATCAGACAAGGGTCTGAGCTTTCACGAACTGTAGCTTCGACCAGGAAAAAAAAAATCTCATGCCAAAGCACATCAAAAAGAAGACCAACTTTATTATAGAGCCTCCTGTTAAAGTTCCTACCGTTAAACAATCCTATGTAAAAATTAAAAGTGTAAATACAAATGACAGGCATTTTCCATTTCAAACAGAAAATCACTTTGTTCATATATATTTACTAGGCAACAACTAAGAAATCCCATAGCCAATAAGAGGTTAAGGAAAGTTATTATCATACAAATTACATTAGATCCTTCTGAATGTTGATTCTCTCTATGCTGAGAACGCCAAAGCATTAATACTAAGAAATTAATCAGTTCCAATTTTTTCCATTAATGCTAATTACAAGCTGTTACTTAAAAAAATATCTCCATCAGATTTGAATTGCTCTATAATTCCATTTCCCATTTCCCAGCCTCCAAAGTGACGTTAAAGCGAATTTATCATTCTCGGGCATGCGTTCTCATGATGCTAAAAAAGTGGTAATTAAATGAACCCTTGGCAAATCTATTCCAGAGGTGGACGGATAGGAGCTTAAATCCTACTAATTCACATGGAAATTCCCAAAAGAGTGAGAAGATTGCCAGAAATCTGCAGAAAAAGAAAATACACAATAAACAGTTAGGTTACGTTTCAGAGGACTGGCTGCAAAATTGAATAATGCCAGACATCTTTGAAGTACAAAATGGAAAAATGTGAATATGTAATTTTGCTTCAATTTGTGAATGTGTTTAGGGGAGAGCTTTGTAAATGGGAATTTTCTGATGGGATTTCACTTCCTTTATTTGATTAAAGGCATACTAGTGGTAACTGTAAACTACTTCCATTCTGTATGCTCTTTCCTTGATCTCTGAAATCCTGCTTCCTACAGGTTCTTATGTGTTCTTAAACTTGCAGAGTGTTAGACAATGTTCATTTTATAACTACAGTGACAGCCAAGTGTGTATAAATGGGGGAAAGACAAATTTTTTAATATTAAATTATTCTGTTACAGCACAATTACTCATCTCCATCATTTCTTACAGCTTATCGAGTGACCTCCATGAAGCAGCACAAGAGAACAGTGCCTTTCAGATTTATATCTGAAAAAGTCACTTGCATTCTAAAAATCAGGGAGCTTTTCTGAGATGGACTGGTAGGAAGAGCAGCAGATTAAAGAAAATACTGGAGAATTCAATAGTTCTTAGAATTAGTTCCAGATCTGAACCATTGGACGTGACGAAGAAAGATAGCACAGCAGGGCATATATATGATGACATTCCAATAGAAAAAAGGACTTCACTGTCCAGAAGAAACAGAATCAATGCCCCTTAGCTAATGAAAGACCCAGGATTCCCCAAGAAAGCCCTTCTGGAATTTATTGAACACATTGCTGTGTACGAATGGTTCCTAACCTGGCTGCACTTTAAGATCACCTAAGGAGAGCTCAGACAAACAAGTCCCACAGTGAGCCTGGTCTTCACCCAAGAGGTTCTGAGATACTGATGCAATTGGTCTGGTGTGGGGTGATTCTGATATACAGACAGGGTTGAGGAGTACTGTGTTAGGATATCAAAAAATTCAAAAGAATAGAGTTATGGCACAACACTTGTATCATCCTAAAGCATGCAGGACTGATGGGAACTAAACAGAAATTTTCTCTTAATCTAAACACATCGGGACCAGTGTAGCAGAATTAGAAAGCTGCTTCCAAAAATTTCTCATCTGTGTGATCAGCTCTCTGGTCAGCTGGATTCTTTTTATTAAAGCAATAGAAAAGGTTTATTGGTATTTCCTCCTAGATTTTCCCCAGGTGAGGTTAATCATTCTGTAATTACTAGGATTATCCTTGTCTGTCTTTCTGTCTTTCAAGGCAGCAGATGGCACCAATGGTTTTGCAGTCTGGGGTAGCTAACCTTTTTTTTTTAAGCTTCACGAGAATTTAATGAAATCTGAATAGGCATATGCACACATAATTTAATGTAGAACTTCAGTGGGTTCACCAACCACTACGTACAACTTCCTAAAAACCCACAGACCCCAGCTTAAGAACTCCTGCTTTGAGGACGTCTCCATGGGCCAGGGGCCAGAGAGAAGGAAAAGGAGGAAGGACAGTAAAGGAAGCAATAGAACCCAGCAGTGTACTAGGACGATGCTTCTCAACTCAAGTGCATGAAGATGGCCTGGGGATTCGGATTCATTAGGTCTGGGGTAGGCCTGAGAATCAGCATTTCTATCAAGCTGCCACTTCATACACCATATTTGAAATAGCAAGGTACTTAGAAGTATATCATCAATCTCGCTGGCTTCTCCTAATACCTAAGGCCATCCATGTGCAAATATTTCCACCTTTCTTGAAAACTCAATATTGTATGTAACATATACTATTTCTCCCAGCAAAAAAAGGATAAGAAGATGGCAAACTTAATTCTTTATTTTCAATGGTCTCATAACTCCACTTGTTAGAACTACTAAACAAAAGAGTGTTTTTTTCCCATGGAAACAAAGATTATTAATTCAATAGAAGTAAATTTTTTCATCCTGAAAACAACAAAACAAAAAACTTCCCCTGGGTGATGTTGCTCAGGAAGAAATGAAATTCCATTATGTAGTGGAATGTGATTTGTAAACCAGTTTTGTCTGGAGAAGAATTACACTTGAAACTGCTTATGAACCTGCAACTAGCTTTTGTGGACCAGAAAACAGCACAGAGCCTGCTGAACTACGTGATTGATCTTTCAGGTTATTAGAGACAAGCCTTGAAAGTCACACAGAAAGGTACTGGAGGCCTGGCTGCTCGCAGCCCACCTTGGGGTTTTAATTCCAATAATGCTCTCTTTTAACTCCTTTTTTCTGATTCTAACAGTAATAGAAATAATAAATAAAAGTAATGTTATTTTAAACCTTAGAAAGTATTAAAAGATATAAACAAAATAAAACAAAAACTCTATCATTTCTAAAATGTTTATTGAGGACCTATATTGCTGTTTTCCCTTCTTCTGTTTTTCAATGCATTTTAAGTATACTTAGAACCCAGCAGTACATAAAGCATTGCAGCTTGCTTCTTCCCCTCAACACATGCAAAGACATAACAAGGTTTGGTTAAATGGCTTTCATGCAACACAAGCGCATCCCAAGATTAACACAAGCCCTCTGGAAAGCTATCTTTCTGTCTACTTTAAATTTTTGTGCAACTTTACCTAATGGTTGAATAAGTATATTTTATTTTGGATGTGGAAAGAAAATTCAGACTAACAAACCTACAACTACAAAGGAAAATAAAATAAGATCGAGAGGGATAAATTATCCCTTGGTCATTTTAAAGAGGCAATCATGCAATGTCATTCTTGCACATGTTGGGAATAATTAATCATCTTTTTTTTTTGTTTCTGCCTCATGAAGGAAGTAGAAAGGACAGCTATCAAAAGAGAAATGCTAAAATGTCTGGTGAATTTCAACAGAATCAAGCCATGGGTAGATGGCGGGATCATTTATTGGAATAGGAAAGTCTTGGGGGAAAGTAGGTTGTAGGAAAATTTTGGCTCTGGCCATATTAGATTTGATATATCAATAAAATATTTTTTTAAAAATCAGATAGTTGGATTTAGTTAGAAATAGAAATATAAGTTTATCAAGTATTAGTGACAAAATTAGTTATGTATTTTATTTCTCTAGCATTTATACTAGTTGTAAATATTAAATTTTTAGGTATTCGGATTACCTGTTGGTATTTATGATTACAATAAACCATTATAACATAATTTTAATAGAATAATTGAGTAAAAACATGCTCTTCTTTTTTAAGCTGCCAAGTCTTGACTTGGGGAAAAAAACCATGTTTTAGATTTTTCATTATTGTTTTTATCTTTATTTTTGCATTTCAAAGTATCACTAGAGAGTAGATATCAGAAATAAATTAAAGCAGATTTGCTGTAGTTGAAGTTGAGATTGTGGACCAAGGTTCTCCCTCTCGCTCACCATAGAGGATGGAAAACATTTCAAAATAGTTCCACTTTGATACCATTGTGTCACTAAGAAGCTAAGTACCATTTTGGAACTCATTTGAAGTAAAGAAATTTCAACTAAAGATCAAAATTAGTAACACTTTTTATTATTTACAAATACCTTCTCCAAACTAAATTTTATTATAAGACATTAGAGTCATTTCATGTTTATTTTTGTAAAGCAAATTTTTCATTGAAACGTATTTCAGAAAAAACTTTAGAGAACTCCCAGTTTGTTGGAAGCCTGCCCCAGAGTAAAATCACAGGAGAGAACTAAGGTGAATTACGTGAAAGGCACCCTGAGACCTGCCCTAGTCATGCATAATGGTCTAAAACAGAAAAGCTACCAAGTCTAGGGGAAAAAGGAAACACAGTACAACAAATCCAATAACGTGGAACTGCAGCTCTTCGATGTATACCACGGGGCTTTAGAGAGACAGGTCAGCCCCAAGCAAAACCATTGAGAGAAAGCTGTCGTGGGCTGCCCAGCATCCCATAGTTTGATGCCGTTCTTGCCCTACACATCTCTTTAAATGAATCTATATCCTAATGTTGCGTTCTCACTACTTGGCCTTTCCAGCTACTAATTACTACAGAACCATGGTCAGTGATAAAGGACATACTAATTCCAGAGAGCAAATCTAGAGAATCTCATGCTGGGAGACATATGTGTGATCCAGGTGACTTTTCAGAACCTTCCCGATCGTTCCTCCTCCAAGCCAGCCCAAGGGGAATAAAATGCTTCCACTCATGAACAGCAGGAAGAGCCCAGATTTCTCAGCATCACATTCAATGCCCTGTGCCATCTTCCTCCTTCTAGCCCACTTTTAGGCTCTCCTCTTATCCTCTCTAAACCCTTTCCCTGTCCCTTAGTATAATGTGAATTCTGGCCTCTGGGTTTTTCTCTCACTGAGAGTCTCACCCTTGATGTCCTCCTCCCTCTCTAATCATAAAGATCCATTCATAAAGTTCTTCCTTCTCCAGGGAACCTGCCTGACCCTCCAGC
>PVKM010038001.1:0-14256 GCA_004027735.1 Carollia perspicillata | reverse complement strand
GTAGATTCCTTCTGTGTTCCTCTGTTTTCATTTTTCTCCTCCAGCTATCTCTTTTCCCTCTTCCCCCCTTCCCCTCTCCCTGAGTCTCTACTCCATAATTATGCATAATACAAACAGAAGATTTTATAATTTCATGGTAATTTGGAAAAATTTTATATTTCCTGCCTCTGGTTTAAAAAGGCTGACGAGAGAATGGAATTGTCTTCCTCTTTCAGAAACAGGTAACTAAGTTTTTCTTTGTTGATGAGCCCTCGTTGGATAAAATGTTCACCATCTGCTCTCTGCGCGAGTACGCCCTATGCCAGGGAACTCTGTTCTCATCGGAATCGCTCTCCAGCAGCCAGCTGTCCTGCCGAGAGAGTGAGAAGTCTACAAGAGACAAGCAGTGTTTGTCAGAAGCTCTGAGGACCGTTACCCTGGAGTTGGGGTTGCCAGTTCTGGGAGAGAGCTTTCTGCAAGGGTGCAGCCTCGGGACCGCCGGAGACTGTTTCCACCTCCACGGCCAGGGCTGTGGTCGGGCCCGGGCCACCCGTGAGCCCTTTGGCCCCCGAGTGCTTTCACCAACGCAAACCCCTTCTGTTCCGATCTTTGCGTCTTCACACACGGCACCCCTGGAAGTTTCACATCCTCGAGCACCAGTTCTCCTATGGGAGCAAACTCGCCAAGTTCCCTAGAGAAGAGGTCCTTAAAAAAGAAGCCAGTTTCCTATGCGGAGATGGCTACATATGCATATATTCACTCCTCCTGAAGCATCGTCTTCCGGGCCTAATGTCTCTGTAATATCCTGGAAATCCATCTCAGTTGTTTATCTTCTCCTTCTTTTTAGAAATCTGTTAGATTCCTAGGTTTTAGTCGTTGTTTCCTTGATATAAGGAGTTTAATTGTGCAGCTCTTAGCATGCCCTAGAGAGTCTAATGAGAAATAAATAATCTTAAACAGCCTCCCTGAGGAACGAAGGGTACACTCTTTACCCAGAGGCTCTCGTTAAGGAGATTTGCTAATTGTTTCAATAGTGGTAGACTACTCGCCAATTAAGTGGGAGGTTCCTCCAGGGCTGGGAGCATTTCTTGTCCCATTAGGGTGTCCCCCCGAAGTCCTTAGCACAAGCGCTGGGCCGAGGAAGGACCCAGCACAGCCCCCAGAAGCCCTTTTGTTCCCCTTGGTGGTTTGAGCAATGGCTAAGGAACTCGGTCATTTTTCTGTGGCTTCCCTGTCCTCATCTTTAAAAGAAGACGGTCTCTGGACCTCACCTGGGGGGAGAAAAGGGAATGGAAGTCACATTTATAAATTAGGAGCGACACCCTGTGCTAGGTACTTTTTCATTGGTTCTTACCCCCAGTCTCTATGAGGCACATTTCAGTGTCCATCCCAATTTATACATGAGGAGGCTGAGGCTCGGTGAGTGCAGCGAAGTGACTGACCCAAGTAATGCAGTTACTAAGTGACAGAGCTGGGACTGAGTGACTTACTTGGGGTAAGGACCCAGAATGGCAGCAGTAGGGCACGGTGGGTGGAAATCACTCCTCCTGCCCTGGCTGCTGTGGTTACAAAGCCAGGCTATTTGATTTCCAGGCCCTCAGGGTGAATGAGAGGAAACATGCAAAATTCACTGAAATAGGATGAGGAACTTCCCACACTGAATGAAGTTCGTGTAGCCGAAGCCCTACTGGGTACAAATTCACAGCCAGTGTCCAAAGGGCCTACCAGGGGCCCTGTGGCTGGAAGCCCTCTGGGAACGCAGCCTCTGGCCGGCTGAGGAACCAGGGGCACTGCAGGGGCCCAGGCTATAGCCTCAGGAGAAGGATTCACCCCTCCCCCCCTCCATGGCGAGAAGTGAAAAGAGCCAGCCTAGTTTTGGAGAGTGCTCTGTGGGTCCCACGTACTGGCTGCACACAGGAGCCAGGAGGAGGAGATGTCCTCTCTCAGGGCCACCAGGCAATTGCCTTCCCACCCAGGCCCACTGAGAAAACGTTGGCAACCCTTCGACTTTAGGACCCAAAAGGGAAGGCGGGCTTTCCCCCAAATTCAAGGTAGCTCTTTCCTCTCTCTGCCAACCAGGAGGCCAGCCCCTATTTTCTCCTCCTTTACTTCCGAGACCGTGGGATCAGTGAGCAGGTAGTGCAGGGGGCACAGGGGTTGCTGGGGCCCCCACTTCTAGAGGCTGTGCTTTGCCTGCGGACCCCTGCGAACCTCGACTTGAAAGGCCTGCCCTGCGCGTTGAGTCGCCACCAGGAAAGCGCACTGCACACTCAGAATTCCTGGCTGAACCCAGTCTGCCTTTCGATTTCCTCTGCCCGTTCTCAGCTCCGGACCGCGGCAGTGCCACTTGTTGCCCTGCAGACTGTGGCCGTGGGAGAAAGGTCTCCGTGCTGTTGACAAAAGACGAAAGGCGCTCTGTTCAGTCAGCTGTGGGAGAGGCTGAATTATTTATACTGCCTTTGTCAGTCACTGGGAAAGGTAATTTCATTGCTGAATTTTAAGTCTTTCGTTAATTAACCACTTTTTCAGTTCAGTGCTCCACAGCTAGGCATAAACCCACGGTGGAGTCATTCTGGAGGGGGACGGGGGCGTCGGCCTCGCTGCTCCCAGGGACCTAGGGATGTTCTCGTGTTTTCGTTTCTCTGCAGTTTCTTTGGCTGTGGGCCGGCGCAGACATTGGATGTTTCATTTAAGACTCTGAGTCTCACCCAAACTGCCTGCAATTTGATATGTCACAATATATGCATACGTGGGTAAATCATCTCTGTGTCATCTTCCTCAGCGTTCTGTTATTAAAGCCCATTTTTCATGGTAAAGCATTCCTCCAAGAGATGGCAGGAGGTGCACACATCCCGGAGACCAGCATTTAACACTAACAGGCTGAGCCTTCTCTCTGAAACTACACTAGGAATTGAGAAAATGTAGCAGAATCAATCAGGAAAACGCTTTCTTGGAAATGGAATGAGATTTAGACTAGAAAGGAGATTCAGGGAAAAAAGCTGACATTTTACCTGAACCCTCCAGATAATTGCTTCATCTTTTGCACTTGGCTGGGAAGGTAGAAACCTGGCGAGGCTCACTCAGGGGACGGTGAGCACCTCGTTTCAGGGGTCTGGGCTGTGCACTCCATTAGAAAGAGGCGTGCACGTTTTCAGAACTGTTTCCAGTGCAGCAGTGAGTTGATGTCAGGAGAGGGTGAAACTTCTGTCTGAGGCATCTTTTGGGGTGAGAGTCTTTGTAATAGCACTCCTACCGGAAGAGGAGAGCAGATAAAAGCTTTGTCGATTTCAAGGAGACACCTGAGTGCCTACTATGTGCCAGGCACAGGACAGGAGCTGGGCATGTGGCGAAGAATGTGGGCTTGACCCCGTCCATTGATGAGTGACCGCACTGAGATGGAAAATCTCCATGTGTCCTGTCTGCTGGCTCTTGGCAAAGCCAAGGCTCTGGTCACACTGTCCTACTACATCAACAGGCCGCAGGCAGTCAGCCTGTCCGTGAGGGTGTGTGACGATCTGCTGAGTCCTTAATGTGGCAAGAATACAGGAGATGGTAGGACGACCAAGGGGTGTGTTCTAGTTTCTGTTGCCTTGGGTCCTCCTACCCTGTGACTTATTCATTCATATGAAGCCACACCCAGAATTCACTGCATCTTTTTAAAAGTCACTTTGATCCTTTATTTTGACTAAAATAACATATTTGTTGTGAAAAAATGAGAAAAAAGATAAGCATAAAAATTCAGAAAAATTGTTCATAACATTATGACTTAAAGATGACCACGTTCAACATTTTGGTGCATATCCTCCCAGTCTCTTTTTCATATGCATGTATCTGCACATTAATATGCAGTTCATATATCACACTACAGTTCTGTTTTGTGAACTTTTTTACTACGTAGGGATATATCTTCCAGTCATTGATCGTTCCCCTGACACCTCACCTCCTATCCCACTTTATGTGCGAATTACTTCACGTGGTCATTCTCCTTTTTAGGCTTTCTTTGCTATCATAACTAATATTTCTTAGCATATTCTGGAAACTAAATTTTCACTCACCTCCATATCATTTCCAGTAAATAAATTTTGAGAATTTGAATTGCTTGGGCTAAAGTTGTTGCCAAAGTTTGAGGTTCTTCCCAAGTTTTTTTCCCCAAAATCTTCAGCCAGTTTCCATTCCTACCAGCAATACATGCAGCCCTGGTCTCTCCAAGTCTGGCCTTGGTTTCTTGCAGGGGTTAACTTCTAAACACTGTGAGAGCGTTTGGGAGATATCCTGCGCCCACATGTCATCAAAGTTCTGTGGAAACCCAAGTCAGTATAACAAGAGCAATTTAGTGCTGGTACTAGGACAAAGCAAGTTGATTTTGCTACTATTGCCGGCTTCTTAAATATAATGAGGCAAGCTAGCTGTGGTTCCCTGATGCTCTGGTGAGTTCAGTATAAACCCAAGACATCCAGACCAAATGTGCTGTGGCCCCCAAATCACTTGGATCCTAATAACTGCTTAGAATTTGGCAGTGGTGAGTGGCCGCCATCAACACGCCAGAAGCATTCAGTGGCACATAGAGTGGCCCAGGCAGGGTGGCTCTGGCTCTGGCCTTCACCTGTTTTTCTGGCCTCGTGTTTCTCCCTGCAAGCTCAGGTGAGAAGCACCAGGTTCAATTTTCTGTAAGGGGCAGCTTCAGTTTGGGAAGAGGCGGGCAGAAAAGCTGACTGGGTGCTCATCCACAACGGTTTGCGTGTTAGTGGTAGTTCTCAGACCTGCCCATAGGTTTTTCTCTTTTCTCTTTCTTTTTCCTTGTTTCTTCTTCTTCCTCCTCCTCCTCCTCCTCTTCTTCTTCCTCCTCCTCCTCTTCCTCTTCCTTTTCCTCTTCTTCTTCCCCTTCTTCAAAACAAAAACTGCTCAATTTTAATCTCATCAAGTATTGAACGCATATGGGAAAGGTAATAAAATCCTTTTAGGAATAAAACAGAGTTTATGTTCAGAATAACAACCTATCGGTTTTACAAAGTGCTGTTGCCGCCATGCCATAATGACCAGGTGAGGGGAGGCTGGATGCCTTTGTGTGGGGCCCTGCTTTTCCGTGCGATAAACCAAGGGAAAGGCGGCTGCTGGTGAGCAGGGGAGCTGGGCCCCTGCCTGGGGCATTCTCCCCTAAATAATCGGACTGGAAGGCACATCCCCAGGGCCCTTCTCGTTCACTGCAGCTCTGTTGTTTATCCAGTAGCTGTCCACTGCTGCTCGTCCGCATTCTATTGCTTGATGCTAGGTTTTACTTTGCCAGCCTTTGCTTTGACCACCCTCCCCTCGCCAACTGTAGGCTTCCCTTCAGCTTGCTAAGCAGCTACACAGGGCCTTAGGATATCTGTACCTATATATCTATATCTACATATATACCTATCTATATCCATCTCTGTATCTGTCTGTCTGTCTTCATGCTCACCAACAGCAAGCTACATGCTGGCGAGACCTAGGTTTAAATCTTAGTTTCACCTTGTATGGTCTTTCTGTCCTCAGAGTCGAAGCTTCTCTGCCTCATTTTGTCATTTGCGTAGATTGGCGCGATAACCTTCTCACCCAGGGACTTATGTAAGGTGACAGGGGACCGCATGGAGTCGCCCTGCCGTGCAGGCCTGCGGCAGCACATGGGCCCAAGAGGGCACACGGTTCATGTTATTGCTGGAGGCAAGCGGTGCGGTTGTCCCGCCTCCGGCTCCGAGCCCAGCACAGGCAGGTGGCCAGTAAATGGAAGCTGTGGTCTTTATTGTTGTTATTATTATTTTATTCTCCTTTCTGACAATGGCCTCAAGTCACTGGGCTAGCCATTTATTCCCAAAGGGTTCTGGTGAATGCCCCTGGTTGTGATATGTGGCCTGCAAACCTGAGGTCCCACCGTGAGTTGGCTGTCCTGCTTCTCTGGAAAGACCCGTGAGTAGTAGACCTGAAGGCAGACAGAACTTTCTCCTTCCCTGGGAAGAAAGCAGTGTGCGCTTGAGGGCTGAGCCTGTGTGCACCGTTCAGGCAGGGCAGTCCGGTAGAAATGCTGCTCATACCTGTGAGAGTGAAACTAGGTATCTGGCCTGAGCTGCCCCAAAGTCCCCATCGGCAGGGTGCCGAGGTTCACGTGGAACCCTTCAGTCAGATGCCGCGGTCAGAGTTTGGAGCTGATCTAACTATCAACCTGCACAATTCCCTAGTCTGTTCTGGAAACAGTGCTTTCCAACACTGCCTGGGTCCAGTGGGACCCAAATTTATCTGCACATTAGAATTTTCTGGAAAAATTTTCTGAAAAACTGTCAAAGCCCAGGTTCTACCACACTGATTAGTCACAATCTTGGGAGTGGGATACACACACCCGTGGTTTTTTAAAGCCATCAGGCGATTCCCACGACAGGCCAGTTTGGGAAGCACTGGCTTAGCCTAAGGCGGAAGGTGGTTTGGGTTGTGAAGTGGCTCAGTGCCTGCCGCAGTGCCTGCCTGCCATTATGTGGCTCACCCCAGTGCTTTCTCCAAGATGCCATTCTGCCTTTTTCTAAGGCCACCTTGTCGCATGCTTCATGGGTACAGCATCTAATGTATATTTCCCTGGGAAGAACTCAGAGGAAGCTTTGCAACTACCATAGTCAGAGCCTTAAGAGAAAATAAACCCAAATAAAAGTTGCCAGTCACTGCCCTCAGCAGGCAGGACTGCCTCCCCTGGTCTCTGTGTAATACAGTGAGAAGGAGAGGGGGTCCTCTCAGATCGAACCCTGGAGGAACTATGGAAAGATCAAGGATAGCAGCACAAACACACCTAAACGTGAAGCAGCAACCCGGAGATGACCGAGTCCTCCCCCAGCAGGATCTCAGTGGATCTACTCAGCTCTGCCATTCACTCCAGGACTCGGCAAGTACGGGGGCTTTTTGCTGTGTTCATTTATTTCTTAACAGGGAAGTGGATAGGCCGACCAACCCAGTGTGAGGTGCTCCGTCTCGAAGACCAGGGCAGTGACGGGAAACCTGGGAGGAGACGGGCGCTTTGCCGTGTGGCTGTGACAGAGTGAGGGAGCAGCAGTCTGCCCCCTTTTCGAGGATGGGAAGTGATGGCGCAGAGCCTCCATGGTGGGCACGGCTATGGCTGGGTGTTCCCTGCTGTCTCGTTTGTACTGGAACACCCATTTGACTGTGTCTGCACCTCTGTTGATTTAAGTTTGTTTTGATTTTGGTAGTTAAATAGATGCCATAGGTAAGAGAAAGTGCCTGTCACTCTTTAAGACTGGCCTTTGAGAGTCCACGTTGGAAAAGTCTGTGTTCAGTGTTCGAAAGATTATCTGCCCCCTCCCCCCGGAGTGTGACCTGGGGGTGAGGCGGGGCAGAGGCAGAGAGTTCTTCACGGGCAGAGGCTGTTGGTTTGTGGGTTACAAAGGTGTCCATTAGCCTCCCTGGTGCTCCTCGCAGCCTCTGCCCTGTCTGCCCATAGAATATGGCCAATTTCAGAGGGGCAGGAGACCTGATCCATCTGAGCAATGTCGCTGTGGAGGGCAACGTGGCAGGTTTTGAAAATGGTCCCCGTCTATGAATAATCACAAGATTAGGCAGGACAATCTAATATTCCCGAGTTTTCTCTTACTTCACTGGGTCTTCTCCCAACTCCAGTATCAACTCTCCATCCCCATGGAGCCCAGTGATCTTTTCTGAATATCAGTCAACTTCTCCCCTTCCACTCTGTAATCCAAGTCACCTCATTGCAAAAAATCGAACATGTTTATATAATAAGCCACATGTAAAGGCACCCTACCTAGGTATTTATCACAGAGTGAGTACTCGATATACATAAATTGAATTCAAAATCAATTGTCTTTGGAGAGAGATGTGTATAATTAAGTTGGCTGAGAAGCAAATACCTTCTACCTATGTCTGGGCCCTGTGCCAGCACAAAGGAGTCGAACCTGGCTACTGCTCTTTGGGAGGCCCTGTTTTTGTGAGCAGAGCCATGGAAAGCCCAGCTTTAATTCACAGCATGGAGTTTCAATGGCCTCCCCAGGCAGATGGATTTGCATTTGATCTGGGCTTATCTTTGGGAACCACGTCATTTCCCCAAAGAGAATGTACCCTACCCAAGAGAGATGAAGCCCTTTCAGATCAGCTAAGCCCTTTGCTGAGTATTGTCATTTTGCCAGTGTCCCCAAACTTTGATCCCTGGAACTCGATGAAAAACCCTAATAGTGAAGAAATAAGTTAGAATGATGAGAATTCCTTTCTCTGCCCACAATCCCTCCATTCTCATAAATTGGGCCCACTATCACTCAGAGGAGTATTTTGTGAAGTGCCATACTCACACATAAAAATTTTACAGATGAAAAATTTCAGGAATCTAACTTTCCTTTTTTTTTTTTCTTCCTGCTCCTCATTCCAATTGTTCTACTGTTGAGCCAATGCCGTGCAGTGATCGCTTACTGGGAATGTAATGGCCTTATCAAGGCACACAATTGTCCGGCTGTCTCAGCCCTAGGCAGGCACCATCTGGAGGATGAGCGTTTGGAGTCTCCGTGTTTTAAAGGGGATATTGACAAACTCGTGCTGAGAGATGGTTACAGGCCTGGAGCGGGGGCCATGCCAGGACAAGTCAAGAAACTGGCAGTGTACAGTGTAGAAAAGAGAGCTTAGAGAGCCTGATAATTGTTTTCGAATAATGGAGAGATCGTCATGTGGGGAGAGGACAGGCATATCAGTCCTGTCCAGATGGCAGGATAGGACTGAGAAGTGGACATTAGAGCACAGCAAGCTCGAGCTTGGGCTGGGAGAGGCACATCTCCCCATTAACGCGTGTCCAGCCCGGGGAGAGCCGCCCCACCCGCCGCAGGGATTCTCCAGGGGAAGCCGGCCCAGCACCAGGGAGAGCGGAGGGGGACTCCTGCCCTGGCTGGGAGGAGGGCTGTGAAGCTGGCGTTGGTTCCTGCTCATCCGTCTCTCCCTCTTCCTCTCTCCTTTAGTCCAAAGTCCGTTATTAAGTGCTCATTGAGCAAGGCCCTGGCCCTGTGACTCTCATGCCGGCCTCCATTAGAGTCACTTCAAAAATCTTTCAGAATATCATTACTAGAACCCTACCCCAGACTAATTAACTCAAAATAGCTGGGGGTGGGGCCCAGGAATCCACATACTCTTAAAGTTCCCCAGGTAATTTTAGTGGAAACTGCTGATCTGAGAACCACTGGCCCCAGACAAGGAGAGAAAGTGTGAACCCTACTCTCCTCACCGCCCCCAGGCCACTAACGCCTACCAGTTTAACATGCTGTATGATATGGTCTTTGAAAAATAAAATTTTGTTTTGTCTCAATAAATTAGCAGGACTGAGGCTAAGATCCTCCTAGATGGTTTTGATAGTTTATATTCTTATACCGTTTTACCAGGTTACACTGGTGTTGACAGATATGAAGGTGTGTGGACAAGTGGATGTTCAATGAACTCCATCCATTCTCAGACATGTTGGCTGCTCTGCTGACACCGAACTTGGTTTTCCCTTTTGTCTCTGTGTCTTACCTGGCAAAGGGCCACAGCTTCCTCCATGCCCAGCCCAGCACCTCTCTTCCAATCACCAGAGTACTGTTGTTTAGTTAGTTGCCCAAACAGCTGCAATCCACGCAATTTCCCCAAATTTTATAGTCTTTTGAAGGATGCAAGCATTCTGTTCCCATATGAGACTGAGTGTGAGCCAGGAAGAGGGAAAGAACATTCTCTGAAGTGGAACAGAGTTAGGAGGATTGCTTAGTTGGTGTCATGGAACCTTCCAAAGTTGTTCTGTCCAGCAGAACCAGAATGCAAGCAACATATGTAATTTGAAATTTTCTAGCTTAAAAAAAGAAAAATAAGTGAAATTAATTTTACTAATGCATTTTATTTAAACTAACATATCCCAAACATTATAATTTCAACATGGAAGTAATGTAAACATTATTACATTAAAAATTACATTGGGAATTATTACTTATCAAGATGTTGACTATAACATACTATAAAATTTCCTTACTTTAGGGTTGAGATGCTATGATTTTTAGTAACTTTACCGAGTTGTGCAACCATCACCACAATCTAATTTTTCATCACCCCCAAAAGAAGGCTTCAGCCCACGTGTGGTTGGTTCCCATTCCCCAGCCCCGGGCAGTCAGCAGAGCATTTCCTGTCTCTATAGCTTTAAAGATAATCCTGAAATATGTGGTGTTTTGTTTGGCTTCTTATATTTAACATAATGTCCTTGACTTTCACTTATGCTGTGGCATATATCAGTCCTTTGTTCCTTTCTATTGTTGAATAATGTCCCATTTATGGATATGCCCGTTTCATTTATCCGTTCACCAGTTAATGGACATTCGAATTCTTTCTAGTCTTCGGCTATGTTTTTTATCCTCACCCAACGACATGCTTATTGATTTTAGAGGGATGGGAAGGGAGGGAAAGAAAAAGAGAGAGAGAAACATCAATATGAGAGAGAGGCATTGATTGGTGGCCTCTTGTATGTGCCCCAACTGGGTGCCTCTTGTACACACCCACTGGGGACTGAACCCACAGCCTACGATGTGTGCCCTGACCAGAATCAAACCCATGACCTTTCAATGATGGGACAACCCTCCAACCAAGTGAGCCACACTGGCCGGGGCTAGTCTTTGGCTACTACATACAAATAAAACTGTTAAGAGCATTCATGTACAAATCTTTGTGTAGATATGTTTTCATTTCTCTTGGGTAGGTTCCTAAGAATGGCATTGCTAGGTATATATTAACACTATGTTTAACATTTTAAGAAAGTTCAAAACTGCTTTTAAATAATGAGATATTTTACATTCTTAAAAAACAAAGTCTTCACAATCTAGTATGTATTTTATAGTTACAACACAATTCAGTGTGGACTAGCCATTTTTCAAAAGATCAATAGCCACGTCAGGCTTGGACTGTTGTATTGGATAGTACAGAACAAAAGTGTCTCTGCACAGCCCTGGCTGCTGTGGCTCAGTTGGTTGGAGAATTGTCCCATACACCAAGGGGCTGTGGGTTCGATCCCCAGTCAGGGCACGAATAGGAGGCGATGAGTCAGTGCTTCTCTCTCACCTCAATGTTTCTTTCTCTCTCTTCCTTCCTATCTCTGTAAAATCAATAAACATATTTTTTCTGAAGTGTCTCTGCACAGACATTCTATTCAAATCCCAAGATAAGTAAAAGAATGTTTTGATCAACACACACACACACACACAAGCCTCTCCATACACATATGCAACACCCACCATAAACACACGCACAGCAGCTCTGCCCTCATTACTCTTTGTTCATTACTTATTCATTTGCCTTTACTGAATGTTGCAATAATTAGATTGTGCTACATAAATATACTTTACAATAATTTATCCATGACTTGCTGAAATTTCTCATGGACTGAAGGTGATAAATTAATAGAAGTATATCCCCCAAAATGAAGATATAGAACCTCATTAAGGGTTGATGGCAAATATTAAAAATGTGGAGAGACAACAGAGATTAGAAAGCTGAACATATTAAAAATTGTGTCATTATTCTGGAGATCTCTGGTACTTGTCACGGATAACAAGTGTGCAGCCAGCGATCCTCGGCTGCTCCATTGGCAGGGGTTTGGGCTCCTTCTCTTACTCCATCCCCCCTATCCGGTCAGCCAAGGCTCCAAGATGTTTGTTCTCGTGGCTCTCTGAATCCTAACAAATAGCCTTGGATGTAATTCTGAGTCTCCAGAATCACCTACAGAGTACAGGTGCCAAGGCCATCAGATAGGTTTCCCTTCAGTTCAGATTCCTGGAGAGGCTGTTGACGTTCGGTCTGGGGTTTTCTACGCCACTTCAGGCAACCAAGCTAAAGTCCATGCCACTTTTCAGGAACTCTCTTTGCTTTCAGATCTGGGTGGACCTGTCTGAACCTTTCAAAGCGTATCAGGTACTGGATGCATATTGATGGGAAAGATAGTTTTCTCACCTGTGCATGTTTATGGTAGTATTTATGGACAAAAATGTATAAACTACCTTCTTAAAATTTTCAGCTTTGATCTATTAAAGCAATTAATAGGTTATTTCACATTTCTAGACCTAAATTCCATCAGTTCAATACAAGAGTCACTTATGAGTATCTACTGTATGCCAGGACTGGGACAGATGATTGGAAGAATGAATGAATCCATGATTCATACCCTCGGGGAGAACACAGACTAGCTGGAAACATGCGTACACAGTCATAATAATACACAAAGTTACAGATATAGGAATGGAGAACAAGACTCACCTTGCTTGAGGAGGTCGGGAAGGGCATATGGGAGGGGGCGACCTTTGAACAGGACTTGAAGGGTGAGTAGGAGGTTTCCAGCTGGAGAAGGGGAGAAAGGAAGAAAGGAGGGTCTGTAGAATTGGGGGAATGGCACCTTGGATGGCTGCGACCAGCTCCGTGGGTTGGCGGCTGGGTCATGGAGTCCGCTACAGGAACTGAGGTCAGGAAGGCATGAAAAGGGTGTTGGGACAGGCTGAAGAGTTTCGACTCCATTCTGTAGGCAAGGCTAGGCGTAAAAAGTACTCCTGGAAGAGGCAGAGTGAAAGCATTTAACTAAGGACTAACCCTGAAATGAGCAGGGGTGTCAGACATTCCCAATTTTAAGAGTCCTTTCAGGTTCAAGGTTCTCTGAGTTTGTGAATGATCTGAAGTGTTATAGCATGTCATAAGCAGACAAACACAATGAAAATGAAGGAGTAATAAGCCCATGATTAAGGATGATCATGTAGCTTTTACACATGCCAGAAAGAAGGAAGAACTTTTCAGGTCAGATTTGGTTGGCATCAGTTTTTTCCAGCAACCAGAAGGATTTCTGAAACACGGATTCAAACTGGGAACGGAATGCAGACATCGCAGACCAGACAGAGAAGAAGGAAAGAGATGGTCTTTCATCTCTTCAAAGGCAGTACGGGCTCCCAGCCCAGAGGACGCCTTTGCCAGGGGTTCAAACTAGCACTGCATGCAAGCTCAGGCTTCCTGAGTCAGCTTGGAGGAGAGAGCTCGGGAGACCGAGCATAAGCAAGTGTCTAACCTTAACTCACAACCTAAAATCTCAGCATCCCTTATTTTACAACTCTGGCATCTGTGACCTCTCTGTGCCTTTTGTTTTGTTCTTGTTCTTCCCACTGTACTCTGTGTTCCCTGAAGGCAAGGAGAACATATACACAACTTTAGAGACATTCCCCCACCCCACTCAATATAATTGGTATATAATAGATGCTTAAAACTATTTCATGACCTATGAAATGAAGGAGAATGCTTTTATTTCAGGGCCCTTGGTCAGTTTTGTCTCGTGCTCAGCTGTTAGTTAAAAGATCAAGAGGACGCTGATCTGCTCTTGCTACTTATTCCCAGTCTATCAACCTGCCAAGACATCCCTCTAGCCACATACCCCAGGGTCTGAGATCAGTGAGCTCTGAGCCCTGAACCCTGACGATCTGATTGGAGTTATTGTGAAAGTAGTTCCCTAAGTGAGTGTCAGCATCTTTGTCTAGACAGAAGTGCCTACATTTCTCATGACCATTTGGTTCCTGAAAACCAAGCACTTTCGATATGTCTTAATGTTTCCAAATGGGCTATTTGATGATCTGCTCTGGGCTACTTACAGGCAGAACTTAGAGGATATGTCTCAATTTCAGGATCATTCTTAACTCCTTTATTCTTTTCATTTTTCTATTAAAATGGTTGCATTTGCCGTTTTTCAGTTAGTAAACATCTAGTTGTCTAGGACCTACGCAGTACTTAGAGAATGAAGCATAAATGACTTTATTATGCATTTGTATGATAAATGTTATTATCAGTGGAATAGACCACATGTTGAATGAAATATTATTGTAGAAGGGAGTGTAATAGTAAAACTGAAACACTTGTAAAGATATTTCTAATTCAACCAGTTCGTATTAAAAGAAGGATGAAATCAAATTATGGAAATGTAATTTACTACAAGTTGTCTGAAAGAGAGATATTTATAACTTACAACATACGCTGTACAGTATAAACCTATAAACTCCAAATGAAGGCTAACAGAGGTCCCTTGAGGCCTACTAACAAGCCTTGAGAAACCTAGGAAATGTCATCGATATAAATCTCTGCAGGTAGAATATTGATTAGAAAACCTTAAGCTGAATGTCACTTCCAGGTTTAAATGAAACCAGGGTAGGTCTTATAGGTCCCAAATCACTAGGAAAACCTAGGATTTCTTGATAATAAGTTTTGTATTTAAAGAAGAATGAACCTTTGAAA
>PVKM010038000.1:0-14252 GCA_004027735.1 Carollia perspicillata | reverse complement strand
TATAAATGTATAAAAATGTATAAAAGAGATATCCTCCCTTCCAGGCAGGGGGAAGTTAGCACAGGGGTTGGGGCGGAGGGTGGAGGTAGGGTGGGCAGCTGCAGGGACAGGCGGGCGGCCAGCTCAGAGGCCGAAGTTCCGAGCGGTGAGGGGCACGGGAAGTGCCAGGTTGAGAGGGGCAGTGTGGCTGAGAGACTGGGTGCACTGCGCAGATGTGTAAAGATACTGAAGAAAGTAGGGGCTGAGTTCCTCACTGCCAGAGGGGAAATTTAGGAGAATTAGATTCAAATTGGAGGTACTAGTACAAATTCATAGCTTTGTAATACAGATACAGAAATACAGACATGTGTCTGTATACTTCTTCCTTTCCAATTTGGATGCCTTTTATTTCTTATCTGATGGCTGTGGTGCACTATAACATAATATGCCCTCGTAGACTAGAAAACCATCTTTTTCAAGTTTAAAAAAAACCTGTTTGGCACCGGAGGGCTTTGGAGCCCACAGGTCCTGGCCGCTGTGAAGAAGTACCATGGGGCCCATTACGGGGCCCTCTTTGGCTCATTTACATGAGAAAAGCATGGCCTGAGTCTGCTCCTCAGGAAACAGCGGATGAAGCCCAGCCGAGGGTCATCCCAACGACATTCAGGACCTGCTCTCCTTAAGACTGCCCGGGAATGAAAGTCAGAGAACACGTGGAGAACTGGTCCCGATCAAAGGAGTCTGCGGAGACACGGGATCCTAGACCGGACCCGGGACGGACAGAAAGAAGACGTCACTGGATTGGCTGGGGAAATGGGAACGGGATGGGAGGCCTGCACCGCCACGCAACAACGACTTCCGGATTTGGAGGGTTCGATCCTGGTTGCCCAGGACACTGACACTCCGGAGTGCGGTGGGCGTGGATTACTCTCCGAGAAAGACTACTGATAATCCGAGGGACGGCAGGCTGATGATGGAAGAAATGCTGGTAAATGTTAAATTGGTGAATTTGCATAAAAGGATACTTCTCTGTACTGTCTTGGGAATTTTCCTGTAACCCTGAAATGTAATACTTCAAAATAAATTATTTAAAAGATACACCAGGACACCTGTCCTTGATTTTGCTCCCGCTTGAAAAAAATAAGCGACAGACAGTCCTCTGTCACAACAAATTCCACCACCTCATTCCTCCCACTGCCCAGCGCTCCGGGGTGCGGACGTGCACCGCCCTCATCCGCGCCCCGGCCACTGCGCATTTCGTTGCTTCCGCTTGTTCACTGAGAAACACCTAAGAAATGCTAGTGGGTACCCTCGTATACGGTGCCTTGTGCACAGGGAACATCTGTTCAGGTTGCTTCTTTGTTACACCAGGTATTCTTCTGACATTTCAAGTGTAGTCACGAAGGCCGGCAGGGAGCCCAGGCAGGTAACTAAGCTTACAGCTGGAAGAAACTCCCAGCCGCTTGAGCTAGTGTACTGAATGCACGTACAGCCTCAGCACACCTGTCCTGACAAATTCAGGCTGATTTCCTATGGTTTCTCCCTCCCTGGTGTTGCACCCTCAGAGTCCAACCCCATATATGGTCCCCAGGGATTTTGCCCAACATAAATTAGCCAACTCTTGTAAGTCATTTGCGAGTCTTCATCTCCAAGGTCTGACTTTGTAATTGGCTTCCTGGAGCACTCTGATGTTTGACTCCATTTAAAGTGTGGAGGCAAGGAGGTGTATGGGACCTCTTTGCACTGGACAGCAGCAGTGGCTGGCAAGGGAGGTGGCGTAGAATTGGAAGTCGACAGAGTCATCAGATTCTCCCACATGACACCATTACAATTCTCAGGGCACCACTTTTCTCAAATCATATTCTAATTTTCACACAAGATCTGACAAGGCTGTGAATTTACTCCACATTATGAAATTCAGCAACCTGTAGCTGGAAAGAAGAGGTCACAGAAGGCATCCCCAGAAACTGATTCTCTGAGCATGATTCGAGGTGAGAATTTGAACTCAGAGCCTATTTTTTAAAATCCTCACCCAAGACTATATTCATTGATTTTAGAGTGGAAGGGGGAGGGAGGGAAGGAGGGAGAGAGGGGAAAGAGAGGCCCAGAAAGAAAGAGAGAGAATGGAACACTGACGTGATTGGTTGCCTCCCATATGTACCGACTGGGAATTGAACCCATGATCTTCTGGTGTATGAGACAATGCTCCAACTAACTGAGCCACCCAGCCAGGGTAGAGAGAGAGGAAGGGGAAGGAAGGGAGGGAGGGAGGGGGAGAGGGGAGAGAGACAATGCAATACTATCATTCTTTAAGTTCTCCCATGGTGTCATAAACAGCCCACCTACTCGAAGTCCTTGTGATTCTGCTGTCTCCCACAGTGGTCTACTCTTCCTCACACCATTAGATAGATCCTTGCCTTTAATGAAAGAGCAGAGGTAGAAGATTTTTGATTAACAACTTGCCATTAAGCTATATAATCAAGACAGTGTGGTATTGGTGTAGAGATAGACATGCAGACCAATAAAATGAAATAGAGAGTCCAGAAATTAAAGTTCACTGTAATGGGCCACTGATTTTCTCATAAAGGTGCCAAGGTAGTGCAAACAGTAGTGGGAAAAAATGGCCTTTTCGACAAATTATGCTGGAATAGTATGCAAAAATAAGTAAATAAGAGAACTTACAAGGGCAGTAGAACAGCACCAGGTGTTAGTCCCATGGAGACAGACCAGATCTCGGTCTGGCAACCTTGGTGCTTGAGTTCTGGCTAAGAAAGAATTCAGAGCCAAGACTCAAACTGTAAGAGAAAGTTCACTGAGAAAGTCACTGAGGTAGAAGAGACCTGCAGGAGAAGTGGGATCAGCAAACAAGCCACAGAGGCAAAGGAAGGGTCCTTGGAGCTTAGGGGAAAGAGAGGCAAGGAAAACGCGCCTGGGGGGCGGGCAGGGGCAAAGGCGCTGGTGTGCTCCACGGAGAGGGCAGCGTGGGTCCTCAGTCCTGAGGGCTTTCGAGGGCCGGGGTTTGAGGGGAGGTCCCAGGGGAGGGTCTCAATAGACTATCAGCTTTCCAGGCGTATCCTTTTGGGGTCATGGTCTCCACTGATTGGTTGGCACCAGGGCAGGGGGTCATTAGTATAATGTGTATAATCATGTATATATACCAAAAAACATTGGACTTCATCAAAATGAAAAACTCTTGCTTTCCAAAAGATGCTGTTAAGCAAATGCCAACTTTGAAAACAAAAAGACAAAATATTTAAGAATTATGTATCTGCCAAAGAACTTGTAGCTAGAATATATAAAGAACTCTTATAATTCAACAATAAAAAGAAAAATGACTCAACTTTAAAAAATGGGCAAAGGACTTGAATATTTCTCAAAACATATACAAGTGGCCAATTAGCACTTGAAAAGATGCTCAATGTCATTAGTCATCAAGGAAAAGCAAATCAAAATCACAATGAGGTACCACTTCACATCACTAGGATGGAGAAAATTTAAAAACCTGAAAAACTGGAACCCTCATACGTTGTTGGTGGGACTATGAAATGGCAGAGCCACCTTAGAAAGCCATTTAGAAATTTCTTAAAATGTTCATCTCGGAGCTACTATATGTTTGACTCAGCAATTCAACTTCTAGGTATACGACCTAGGAATGAAAACCTGTGTCCACACAAAAACTCGAACATGAATGTTCATAGCAGCAATATGCACAATCACCAAATGCTGGGGGCGAGTCCAAATGTCCACCAACTGATGAATGATAAACAGAAATAAGAGAACACCACTCAACTGGGGAAGTGAATTAACTCCCGAACCATGCAGATGAACTTATTCAAAGTAGAAGCCAGACACAAAAGACTGCATGTTGTACTGGTGCATTTAGATGACATTTCCAGTACAGGAAAACTATGGAGACAAAGCAGATTGGTGGCTGCCTGCGGCTGGAAACAGGAGGAGAATTAACCTCACACCGGACAAGGAAACTTTTCAGGGTGATAGAAACTGTCCTAAAATTAGACTGTGGTGATGGCTTCACATCTGTATGAATTTAGTAAAAATTGCAGTACTGTACTCTTACAATGGATGGATTTCATGCTTTGTGAATTATAGCTCAGAAGAACACAGGAAAAAAATCACTGGCAGGGCTGGAAGAGCAGGCTGCAGAGACAACCCCGAGTTCACCAGCTGAGGGCGTCCTGCCACCTCTGTAACAGCCGACGGTGGAATCCCGTGGCCCCTTCTGTGCTCGGCAAACGTGCTTATGCCCACGGAGCTGCTGAGTCAGGAAACTGCTGGCAAGAGCTGAGAGCTGATGCTGCCTTCACTGGCCCCATAACCACATCGCTTCTACCAGAACCACCCTGTCTCTTCCCCTCACGTGACTCACTTCCAAATCAGTCACGATCAGTGAAACCTGAGTCATATTCAGAAACGACCCTGCATGCGATTCTAGGGAATAGATTTTAGCTTTCCAGCCTCTGCTTGTTGGAATGGGGTTGGGGTCTGTCATCAACCAGGCCAGTCACATGCCTCTGAGCCCAGACTTTTCCCTCTGCTTCACTGAACTCCATACAATACATAGACTTCTGTGTCTGGCTTCTTTTGCTTAGCATAAATTCATTTGTATGTATCAACAGTTCACTCATTTTTTATGGTTGAGTAGCATTCCATTATTATTTGAATGTAACATATGTTCACGTATCTTCTTTAGAGAAATGTCTATTCAAATTATTTGCCAATGTTTGAACTAAGTTATTTGCCTTATTATTATTGAGGTATAAGTGTTCTTTATACTCATATATTCTGGTTACAAGTCCTTCACGATGCTTTTTTTAAAAAAAGATTTTATTTATTTATAGAGAGAGGGGAAGGGAGAGAGAGGGAGAGAAATATCGATTGGTTGCCTCTTGCACACACCCCAACTAGGGACCTGCAACCCAGGTAATGTGCCCTGATCAGGAATTGAACCGGTGACCTTTCACTTTGTGGGATGTCCAGTGAACCTAGTGGCAGTGGTTAGGGAATCCTTCAGGCTGTTTTAATTACTATAGCTTTATAATGTTTTGATTTTGGTAGGACAAAGCCTTCCTTCATATCATTTTATCTAGTGTTTTACCTATGTAAACTTGAAAAGCAACTTCTCATACTCCATAAAAATTCCTATTTGGATTTTGATTGAAATTGAATTGTATTGATTGATCTGGGAAAAAGTAACTTTTATACTATTGAGGTTGACCATTCATTAAGATGGTGTCTCTTTCCATTTATTCATGTTTTAGTAAACCTTAACAATTTTATCCATAATTATCTTGTATAGTTTTTTGTGAATTATTCTAGCTTATAATTTGTGTTTCTATTGTGGATGTGATTCTTCCCTTTTTCTAGGTGGCTACTGTTGATGTATGGGAAGGAACAAAGTTGATTTTTGTATGTTAATATTATATCCAGACATTTTACAGCCAAACTATTTCTCAAAGTCTATCTAGGCTTTTTACATAGATCAGCATATCTCTGGCAAATATTTTTCACTTCCTTTTCAATATTTATTCATCATTAAGGAAATATAGATAGCTGATTAGATTGTCAAAAAGGCTCACCCTCAGTACAGAAATATATGTATTTTCTCAATGATTCTCACCCTGGCCTCAGAGCCTCCAGAAGGAACGCAGGCCTGACACCTTGATTTTAGCCCCATGAAACTGATCTCAGACTTTTGAACCCCAGAACTGTAGGAAAATAAATTTTTGTTGCAAAGGCACCAGAGACAAAAGACACATCATCCTCAAAGGGGCAACGAGACTTTACAGCTGACTTCTCAACAGGAGCAATGGAAGCCAAAAAACAATGGAATGATGTTTTGGAAGTAAATGGCCTCCAGCCTAGAATTTCCATACCTAGGAAATGTATCCTCATAAAATAGAGATGAAATGAAAATGTTTTTAGATAAACAGCCGAGAGAATTCATAACTGCACTGAAAGAAATGCTAATGAGAACTCTTCAGGTGTAAGGGAAACGACTGCACAGTGAACCACGGAAAGACAGAAAAGTGACCCAGAGGTCAATTATGTGGGTAGATACAAATAAACTATGAATCTGCCATAAGCAACAACACATACCTGGGACTGAGTATCAGAAATGGACCTACTAGCTGTTTTGCAGTAGGCAGGCAAATGCTGTTTCTTCATCTGTCGATGGGGATTCTGATGGCAGTACCAACCTTGAGTGTTTGGGAAGAGTCCGTGAGATCTTTTTATTTTTAACCCTCACCAGAGGATGTTTACTGATTTTAGGGAGAGAGGGAGGGAGAGGGAGAAACACTGACCAGTTGCTTCCCATTATGTGCCTGGACCAGGGATAGAACCTACAGTCTAGGTACGTGCTCTGACCAGGGTTCAAACCCACAACCTTTTTGGGGAGAGGGGTGTATGGGATGATGCTTTACCTGAGCTACCTGCCCAGGGCCATGAGATAACTCTTAGCGCAGGGCCTGGCCTACAGCTGTGTTTATAACACACAAGTATTCCCACGGCATCGTACAGGGGCGGGAAGTGTGAGAACCACTGCAGACTCTTTCACTCGGATCAGAAACTGCTCCAGAAGGTCTGCAAAACTTTTCTCTGGTAGGAAAAACAAGGACAGCAAAGGCTGCAGGCCTGATGTTGGAAAGAATTTTTGTCTGTCAACTAGAAGGGGGAGAAACCTGCTCCTGAGTGTGGGCAGCTGTCTCCTCAGCTGCTGTGGGCACGATGGCCAGAGGGTACTGGCCTGCAATACCGACCATTTGGCAGTAGTTGTTCTGGCTCCTCTGGGGCTAGGGCCCAGAGTGAACAGGGCTGCTTAAATGCGCCCCGCAAGAGCTCCGTCCCCTTGGGCTTAACTCCGCTCTACCATACTGAGTCTAGAGCAAAACACACCACGGACAAACTGACAGATGGGCAGCCTAGCGTCCAACAAGGAATGTCTTCACCCTCATTTTCCTTTCCGTCTAGCTTCCTATCACCAACACATCCATCCGCCCATCTCCTTCAGTCAGGCTTGCTTTTCATCCCAAACCTTGCTGCCGGGATCCAAAGAAAGAACATCACAAAAGCAAGACCTCAGACCGGTTCTCCACTGTCTTGTCCCTCACAGATTTCTGGTGGCACCATCTCTTCCTCCAGGATGCCAACTCTGCTCATACCCTGTTTTCCCTCCTGCTGGACCCCAGGCTTGGTCCCAGCCCTGTCACCTCTTCCTGGTTGTTAATCTGGAGGCACTGCACCATGGAGAGGGGCCAAGTAGCCCCAGGGGATTTTGTGGTCCCACTCGCCAGCTCCAAGACAGCAGGAACCAAACAGACGCACAGGGTCTACACGCAGGTTTGCTTTCCCATCTGACTTTATTTCACCTTTTTTTCTATAAAATTCCTCCATAATTTCACAATTTAACAAAAAGTTTAAAATCCAGGACAGAAACAATCCTGTAACTTATTACAAACACAATTCTCCTTATTCCTTTTATCCAGGAGTTGGTCTCAGGCTGGTAAGTGTCCTAGTTTCTAGTGAGACACAATCTTTGTAAAAACCCTTATGGGTAAAAAGGTATTCGATACCTTTGCTTTCAGGTGTCGGTTTACATTTTGTTCAGGAGATAGCGAAACACAGGGATTTTCACTGGGGGCAGAGGGCTTAACACTAAACACGTGGCAATCACAAAGTGCCTGCCCCTTCCTATGGAAGCGTCCCCAGAGCCCTCGTGGACCCAGCTGCCAGGCAGCTGGGGGGAGTGGGGGTGGGGTAGAGGAGCAGCCGGGAATGCTGTGGTTGGGGCCCGGGCTTCCTGGCATGTCCATCAGGTGGTCGCGGGCCAACATGCGCCCAGAGCAGCTCCAGAGAACAGCACTAGAGGCCTTCTGGCCAGAGGAGGTAACTGAGAAATGCGTCGGTGCTTCCGAAGGCCCTGGAAACAGCAGGAAGCGCCAGATGCCGCTGACACTGAGGGTGAGCCAGAGAGCCTTTCTCCAGTGGCCTCTGGTGAGCGCCTGGCTCCAAAGCAGAGGGCTGCCTATGTTGCCACATGGAGCCTGCAGCCCCTTCCAGGAGATCCTCATGAAGGAAAAAGACTAGTGCGCTTGAGCTGAGGCTCCAGCCTGTGACCACCGGCAGCCTCTGCCTCTGTGCATAGAGGGCCAGGCAGCTGCTGCCTTCTGAGCAGCCTGTCAGGCCAGTCCCTCCCATCCAATGTATTGAAAAGTTCCCAGAGAAGAACAGTGCCTGCTCTGGAGTATTGCTGGCCTGCCTGGAGAAGAGGGTGGTGACAGCACAGGGCCTGCCACACAGGCCTGACCTCTTCTTAGTAACTCAAGGCAGCAGGGTCAGGAGAGAATACGAGTGAACAGCGAGGAGTCACGATGGTTTCCTCTGAAAGCTCTGGGCCTTCCCCGAGAGTTCTGGGGATCTCGCCAGGAGGGCCGGAGCTCAGGGAAGCCTTGGAGGTGGGGGTCACCAGGGAGTGCTCAGGGTCTGCCTGATGGGGTTGGAGAAAAGGTGAACCCACTTCTGGGCCCCCAGTCCTTTTCCCACATCTTGTTCACGGCAAAAGTTAGGGGGAGGGGAATGGGAGGAGCCTTGATTCAAGGTCTTGGGGAACAGAGGCTGAGCAAATAGGCTCTTGGGAGCCCCACCCAAGGTGGGCTGACTCCATGAGGGCATTCTGACACTGGAAGGTGGGCCAAGGGAGGAGAAACCAGCCTGGCCCTTGGAGAATCTCAGGTGCTTGAGGAACTAAGTCTCAGGGCTCTGGACAAGTGTGAATGGCAGGTGTGGGAGGGCCAAGCCCAAACCAGAGAGAGACAGGTGTGCCAGGGAGGGCCTGCCACTGGCAGAACCCGGGCCTGAGGAGCTGGCTCTGCGTCCTGATGCTCCTGGAAAACACTCCACAAACTATCACGTCTTATTTGGCAAAAGCTCATTTTTTTCAAAGTTTGAAGACTCAATCAACAGAAAGGAGAAAGAGGATCCTATGAAGGAAGGAGAGGCTGAGGCCTGGGGTGCCATTACAAGTAGGGGCCTGCAGCTGGTTGGAGCCTGGGGGGGTCTGCCCCTGGAGATGGCTGCGCCGGTCTGACCAGGCGCCGAGACCTACTGCTCCATCGTAGTGTTCACGGGCTCCAGGCTGTGCCTTTGGAGTCCCGGAAGGAGGATGAGGCATCCTTGTACCACTGAGGGAGGGTTCCTCCAGAGCCAGCTGGCACTCCGGCTCGGCCTCTAGCCCAACGACAAGACCAGTGGAGACATCTTAACCTAAAAGTCCCGCCTTACTCACCCCCCACCCCCCACGTGCACTGCTGACACAGAAATGCACACCCAGAAACCGCTCTGGTACCTACAGTGCATACATACATATATAATAGGGAGAGAACTATACAGCACAGAGTCCCAGCACAGTGAGAGCCGACAGAGGGGCTGCATGCGGCTCACACAGAGGACGAGCCAAGGCCTGGCCTGGAGCAGCTGGACCCTCTGAGGTCCTGGGGTTTGGTGTGTCCGAACCATTTGGGGAGGCTGGAGGTGATGCCCCAGCTGCTCAGAGACGCCTGGGCAGTGACACTGTGTCACATGCCCCACCATGGAGTGAGGCTCCCACTGCCGGACACATTTCTTCCCCTATAGGAATAAGGCCCAGTGCTGCCTCCAACACAAGCCACTTTCCAAGGGGGACCCAAGTGATGGCCCCTGAGCAACAGGGAGCAGCAGCAGCAGCAGCGCTGGCCCAGCCCCCCTCGGCCCCAGGGCTCCCGGTGAGCTGGTGGGGAGGGCAGGCCGGGAGCCAATGAGGAAAGTGCAGCTGGCCTTGTGGGCCGAGGACAGGGCGGTCACTAAGGCAGTGCTGCGGGCGGGTGAGTTGAGAGAGAGGAAGGCAGGTGGGGCCCAGATGTGGCTTCCCGGGACCCCGATGACAGGGGCCGGGCACCTGGCCCAGGGTCATGTGGCCACAGCCTCCAGGTAGCTCTGCAGCTTACGCACGGTGGTCTCATCCAGGGAGAAGAGGTCAAAGTCGAAGGTGGTGTTGGTGACATTGAAGTGTCCAGTCTCCTCAATCAGGTTCACTATCTGGAAGGCAGTGGCAGGGTGGCTTCAGAGGACAGGAAGTTGGACTGGTATGTCCCCCACCCTCCAGCAGACCCCCGAGGAAGAGGAGGAAGATCCTTGGGGCTCCTGCAAGGGATTCCAGCAGGCAGCGCACCTGGCAGGCACCCCCCTGCCCCAGGGACTCATGTGTGATAACCTGTGTCCTCAGCAGAACCGAGGGTAAGGGTGGGCTCTGTCCTAGTACCTGCTGCAGCACGTTGCGCTCCCGGAGGGCCATCAGCCTCCGGTGCAGCTCCACCAGTTCATCTGTGTAGGCCTGGAGGGTGTAGACAGATAGCAGGTGGCCTCAGCCCTTCCCACCACCCAGCCCTGAGGGAACCCACCCACGGTCCTGCCCATCTCAGTGGGGGGCCCGGGACAGAAGCTGGCCTGGTGCTGCCAGGGCCAGCACCTTGGCACATCTGGGCTAGCCTGTCCAGTTCTGGAGCCCCAGGGTTACCCCCACCCTGCCCGAGCCCCACACCTTGTCATAGGTGCCCCTCTTGAGGATCTTCTCAGGCTTGCTGCAGGACTCGGGGCTTCTCCGTCCTGATGCCTGCAGGACAAACCCAGGTCTGCTCTCAACTCTTACCTGCGTCCCTCCCAATACCCCACAGGTTCTCCGACCTTCCCAGGGCCACCACTGACTGTTCAAGGCCAGCCCAGACCTCTGGGCTGCCCATCCTCCTTTTTCGGGCCTCCTACTCTAAGGGAAGCAGACCCACCTCTGGGATCTGGGGGTGAACCAAGCCTCTCTCTGCCCCCACCACCCTAAGCCTGGGACCATCGGACAACCCCAGGCCTAAGACCAATGAAGGCCCAGCCCTCAGCCCTGCCTCCAGGATATGACTGAGACCTGCCCACCAGCATGACTTCCTCCTCTGGGCAGGAGTCCCCAGGAGTGCCCCCTGAGCTCACCTTGCTGTTGGGTGGGGCTGGCTTCTTCGGGGGAGGGGGCTCTCGGCTGGGCAGGCAGGAGTCGGCACTGTTGTCACTGTCACTGTCACTGAAGCTCAACCTGAACAAGAAACACGATGCTCTGTCAGGCCTCCTGCCACCCTGCTGCTGCTGGACCTGTGCCTGACAATGGAAGACCTCTCCCTAGAGGACCAGCACGCCCCACCCCACCCCCAGACCTCAGAGACCAATGTCACTTAGCTCCAGGCTATCACTGCCGGTATAAAACAACAAAAATGTTCCGGTGCCACCTTCAAAGGGCAAAGAACCCAGAGCCGCAGGTGTGCACTCTAAAAGGCACATCCCCGTGATACAGGTCTCCTGGGGCCAGCAGCCAGGTGGGACACCCTGCAAGCTGGAAGGACAGGGGTCTACTGGGTTCTGCTGCTACTCCTGCAGCAGTGGGGTGGGGGGCAGCCTGCAGAGTTCCCTGAGGGGAACTGCAGTTTCCGCCTGAACACTTTGGTCACTGGGCTTCCTCAGTCCGGGAGGGGCCCTGAACAGTGTCTGGTGGGGGCTCAACCTTGAACCTACTCGGGGCAGCCCTGGGTGGGTGGGTCTTCAACCTCTGCCTCCACGTCCTCACCCATAGAGTGAGGCCCTGGGAACAGTGCACAGGGATGGGCGGGCTCACAGCAACAATGGTCACCACTGTCTCAGGAGGCAAGGGCGTGACTATCACAGTTCAGAATCCCAGGCTAGCCAGAACTGGGAAGCCCCTCTTTGGAGTCACGATTCTCTCTCATGATCTCAGTCTGGATAATGCAGGGTGGTCCAGTCCTTTTGACATTTTCCAAAATTTCTCACAGCACAGCGAGAGGAAGTAGAGGAAGCAAATTCTGCTTCACCGCCCCCACTGCCCCGCAGTGGCCTACTTCCTTGGGGGCCTCCCTTGGGAGAGGCTCTCTCTGGGATGCCCAGGCTGTCACATACATTTGGGGCTGATCCAGCAGGGGGAGCCTGACGACTGTTCCTCCCTCACACATCTGCAACACCGTGAACCCCGCCTGCCGCCTTCTCCCTCTGCCTAAAATGCCTCACTATGAAAGCAGTGCCAGGAAGTGCCAGGAATGCTGTGCAAAACCTGGGCCTCGGGGGCTCCTGTCTTACTTCCCTCCAAGGTCAAGGCTGTCCATTTCCTAGGTAAACTTCTCCCACAGTAAGCACCAGGCCCTGGGGCCCCTGCTCTCCTGAGGCCCAGAGCTCTCTCTCCCCGACTTCCCAGCTACAGATCACTTCAGTAGGAAAGGCAGGCCGTGGTTCCTCATTGCCCAGGTGCCACTGCCCCATCAGCCGACCCAGGATCGGCCCCATTACTCTGAAGACCACTCAAGTCCCCCTCTTCCCAGGGTCCACCAGGCAGCAGCTGGAGGACATGGCAGACTACAGGCCTCCTCAGGGAGCAGACTGGGATGAGATGGGCTTGGCCAACTCCTCCCAACGAGCTGCAGCGCCCATGCAAAGTCTGCGTGGCGCCTTCCTGACAACAGATGCCATGCCCCTCGGTGCCCAGGGAAGCCCCACCCAGGCCTTCCATGTCTGCCTCTGCAAAAAGACGTTCAAGTTGCTACATGTTTGGTCCCTGCACTGCTGTGGGAGACCCTCCAGAACAGCACACTCTAAGCTCCCTCCACCTAGTGTCCAGCAGGAGTCAAAGCCGAATGTTGACAGCACCAAACACGTGGGGTCGTTGCCATTAACCGTGTCCTGGGGCACAGGTAGCCTCCTTCCGCCTGTCTGCAGCTAAGCGGACACTCAAGAACTCTCCACAGCCACACGCTCTGGACGGTGGGTTTCACCAGCTACACTGACAGACTGCCTATGAGCACAGTTAGGCATCCCTCCCTGTGCCTGGTGGATGTAGACTGGGTGCGCAGCCAGGCTTAAAGGGCTGCTGGAGCCTGGAGGCCTCGGCCTCCCAGGGAGGAGGGGCCAAACTGGGGCTGAATTGGGGCCAAATCTGGGCTGACCAAGCCACTGAGCTGGGGTGACTGGGCTTACCCCCATGACACACACTGGGGAAGGGGAACAGTCCCAAGGCCCAAAAACAGAGGAACCAGCCTGCCTCCACCCCAACTCCTGCCTCAGATCAGGGCTGGCCCTAGGGCTGCTGGGCAATGCCTCTCCCCATTTCTCAGATGGTGACTAGACTTCTTTCCCTCAATATCCCACCCCTTCCCACCGTGCAGCCTATGCCTACCAACGACAGGAGAAAGGATGCCACCTAATGCCCACGTACTTCAGGAAACAGGAGAGCCCATCCGGCCCCCAGGCAGGGCATGGGCCAACAAGTGCAGATGCTTCCTTTACCCCCACCTCAGGGATGCTCCTGTCCTAGCCTCTCCTCTTTGAGGCCCCACAATCTTAGCAGAGCTGCCAGAGCCCCCCACCCCCACCCAGCTCATCCCCCACGGGCCCAGGCACCTGGAATCCCTCCCTGCATTTGTCTTGCCGGCAGCCTCCTCGCCCGATGAAGAATCATCCTCGTCGGACTCCTCAGACTGCAGGTCCTCCACCATGGAGCGCAGGGGTCCTGGGGAGGGTGGTGAGGAAGAAGAGAAAAAGAAGGGAGGTCAGGGCTCTACTTGGGCCCTGTAGGGTCCCCTCCACCTCCAGGGCCACAGCCTCCAAAATGTACCCACACAAATCCTCCTATAAAGTCCCTCTGGCCACATGGGGCCTGCCACCCATCTTCAAGGCCACCCTTTGCCTAAGGGACCCTCTAGCCCCCATACCCCCTACCTTCCTGGCCCTGCTCACAGGCCTCTGGCCCCTGGCCTGAGGCAGGACCACAGGGCCCTTCCACTGCCAAAGCCAAAGGAGCAGCCATCCTCTGCTCCTAGCTCTGAGATCAGAGCCTCTGCCCAGAGCCAGGACCAGCCAGCTTTGGGGAGGACAATATGGCCAGAGCCTAGGGCCACAGGATTCCCCACCAGCCTGTGCCCCTACTCAAGCCTGCCCAGTGCCTCAGCAACCCTCTCTGCTGCTCCCAGCCCACCATCCTCCCCTTTCTCCAGAGGCACCCAGTTCCAGTCCCCTACAGAGGCATCTTTGGTTTATATTCCTGTTACCAAGGCAACAGAGGGACACAAAGCCCTCAATTACCTTGGTCACGTGATCCCACTTCAGCAGGTCCCCCCTCCCTTCCCCACAGATAAGAGCCCTCAGATTCTGGGCTTCCAGCACCCATCCCCCAGGCCCCTCAG
>PVKM010037999.1:0-14256 GCA_004027735.1 Carollia perspicillata | reverse complement strand
AGGCTGCTGTTTGGATGGGAGCAGGAGGCTCTTTGCCTAGGAGGACTGGCAGGACCCTTGTCTGTGGATGGCCCTTGGTGGTCCCTGGGGTCCCCTGCTGGGCTTCTTTTGTAACTCACATCAGGAGCCACTGGCTGGTTGAAAACCAAGCAATGGAGTCAAACAGACCTGGGTTCAAATTCCTGCTCCATCTGGAAAGTGGGGAGGGCTGAGGGGGTGGGGGAGCCACCCTATGTCACTCATGGCCTTGAACCTGTCTACCTATGAAATGTGGGCACCAGCAGTGTTGTGTCTTCTAAACATCTCAGGTCACCAAATTCTCATGACAGCAGACCTGTACAAAGGCTGGAAATGTGTAAGCAAAAATTAAACAGCAGGCTTATTGAGCCGCCGCGTGCAGCGGGGCACTCTGCAGCACCATCTGGCCCGGGAGTCTTGGGATGTTCAGAGGTCGCCCTACTCCTGCTGCTCTTCCTGAGTCTTCACAACCTGGAAACCAGAAATTGGCCAACTTCCCACCTACACCACAGACCTGCAAAGTGAGAAGCGGGGAAGTCAGCATCTTGGATGCTCCAAGGGAGAGAATCAGGTCTGTGGAAGGATGTAATGGAAAACCAAATAACAGCTAATGATTACTGAGCACTTCTGGGGGCTTTACATGGATTATCTCACTTAATCTTTACATCCCCCTTCAGGAGTTTGGTGCCACTACTGTGCCCATTTCACAGACAAGACACCAGGTCCGTGGAGGTCAAGTTCCTCAGTTAGGTTTACAACACTGTAACTCACGGAGACTCTGCTTGGAGGTTAAGAACTACTACTGTTTACTGAGCTCTCCCTGCTCATAGCACTTTATCTACAGGACCTCATTTATTCTCATACACAGTTTAGAAAAACAAGTATGACTATTCCCACTTCATCTATGAAGCCAAAAGAAACACGGAGACTTGAATCCAGGGTCTCTTAATCTCAGCATGGTTCACATTTTGTTTTCAAATGGACCATACTGTAGGATCTGTCCCAGGCACTGCAGGACGCTTAGCAGCATCCCTACCCTCTACCCATTAGGTGCCAGAAGCACCCAGTCCCCAAGTCATGACAAGCAAAATTCCCTCCAGATGTTGCCAAATGTTCCCTGAGGAGCAATGTCACCCTGGTTAAGATCCACTGCTTCAAACAAATGGGGAGGCGAGGCAGGTGAGAACTCAGAGCTGGGAATGGGGCCCAGTGTACCTGACTCCTCCACCAGACTATTCCCCTAATGCTGCTTCGGTTACCTTCGGGCAGTGGTTCTTCCATGTGACCCATTCCAGTCCTACCTGGGAACTCACTAAAAATATAAATGAGCAGTGCCCACCCTCAGACAGCCTGAACTGGAAATTCTAGGGGTGGTGGCTAGAAATCAGAGGTTTACCAAATCTCTCAGGTGAGCTGGTGCTCACTGAAGTCTGCAGGCAGTGCACCTGAGCCTTGGCTGAGCCCTATAATCTCCTGCACACCTTCGGGAACAGTGTGGATGCTGGGGTACCACCTCAGGATTCTGACTTAATTGATCTGGGCTGGGGTTCAGCCCAGATTTGTAAAGCCTTCCAGATGATTCTCATGGGTAGCTGAGGTTGAGAACCACTGACCATGAGGGAGCTGACCCCAGTTCTCAGGGAGGCACCAGTGAAGGACCAAGCGTTCAAATGAAAAACCACTGAGGTTGGTCCCTGACCCTTCAGCCCAAATGTTGGACAGAAGCAGCAAGAATTGTGCAGCGCTTCCCTTTGCTCTGGGCCTCAAACCACAGCCCCAGACAGCCCAGCTGCTCTCATCGTGCCTTTTTTGGATCCCTCCTCCATCGATTTACCTAAATTTCTAAACACTCTGGAAGCTATTTAGTTGGACTCTGCACAAGATCAAGAGGTTAAAGAGGCCACTGAAACTGGCAGGTTAATTCTTTGTATTAAGTCGGACATATCTGCAAAGTGAAGGAATCATTGCTGCAGGTGGAAATGAAATTCAACTTTTAACATCACCTAAGTGTCCTTCAAGGTCCTCCTACTTCTATTCCATCGCCTTCCACAGCCGTCCTGCTATTACCTACCCTCTCCTAAGCCCTGGGCAAGCCAAGCTCACCCCACTTCGCAAATTCCCAAGGCATTCCCTTACTAACTCATCCTGACCTCCATAGCCTGGAACAGCCTTTCACTTCTTCCTACATGCCCATAACCTCTCTCCCCTAAGGTCCTCTTTGATGCCTTCAGCCCACACCAAGGTCCCCTTCTCTGCTTCTTTTGTACTTGCAGTCAGAGCAGTAACGCAAGCAGTGCACTCGATACACTGGTGCTGCCCTGTTCGACTTCCATATGTTTGTCCGGGCATCTACAGCGCAGGTGTGCTGCTAACTGTCTAACAGCCTGCTCTCTCGTGGTTGGGGTGGGGGGAAAGGGCTCTGATTTTGCAGCATATGCCGCACATATTCCTGCCATGGCCTATGTCGTGCTACCAAGGTGAAGTCCTGAATACGGGCCTGATACACACAGCTGGCTTTTGCTGACCTGTAGGAGCGGGCGTGAGCACACCACTGAGAGTCAACACAGCAAACATCCACTCTGTGAATCCCTGGGCTAAAGGCTGCCCAGGCGGCCCCTGGGTCACAGACGAGTGTGGTGTAAAGGCAAAACACAGGCATGTAACAGGCAGCAGTCAGCTTTTGCCAACTAGACTATATAAGTCCCTTGAATCCTGAGGAAAAAAAAGTCCTCAAGGTTTTTGAGCAAAAAAAAAAAAATACATGGTTATGGCTGGTCACTTCTGCTGCCACGTGAGTTATGAGAACAGCCTACTGGCATTACACTTAGTAGATGCTGCTCCTACTTGCTCACTTAACCTGCTTAGGAATCCGATGGGGCTGGTTCCAGCACCCCCATCTACAGAGGGATAGGAGGGAGGGGACTTCCCCAAAATCGCAAAGGTCCGACATGGACGTGACATTGACATCTGCTCCACCCTGAGAAGTCTCTGTTTCCAATGAGAGGTAGGGGTCTTCCGCTGCCCCAGAGACCGTCTGACCTGGCATTTCCTTAGAGAACACTTCCCCAAAGTGTTCTGCAGTTGGCTACAGAGGCCATGGGGTCCTAGGGGGCAAAGGAAGAAGAGAGAAGGGGCAAGAACCTGGAAGGCCAGCTCCACCTGCAGCCACTTTCCATTTTTCTTTCAGACAGTAACCCACTTTCATTTTACAGGCGGGTCCTCGGCTGAAACAAAACAAAATAACCCAAGTTTGAAAACCTGGGATTCGTGACAAATCCTTAAACGTACGGAGCCGGTAACTGAAGCCTGGGAGGCTTCCAGCGATCATTCCACCAGCCCATATTTCTTTCTCGCCTGTTACCGCGTTAGCATACTATAGGAATAAAGTAAATAACCTCGAGGAAATTTTCAGAAAATGCAGCCGAGCTCAATTACCTACCCCTAAATAGAAGAACACCTGAGGCAAAATTTCAAGCATATCAGTAACCACAGCCCCTGGACCAAAGCAGTGGGTTGAAACCCCCCTGTACTGGCCACTCTTGGGTACATTTCACACGAGGCGACAGGATTTCCAGCCTCGGCATCGACAGCTTGCCTCAAAACCCAGTCACACCCGGATCCACCTTGGAAATGCTTTTCAACCACGTTGCACAAAATCGCTCGCAAACTTCTTGGCAGGCAGCTCTGCCCCTGAGTCAGGACCTGCCCCCCCCCCCCAGGTCCTGCCCCCTTGAACGCAGCAAGTTCAAAGACCTGAGCTGCAGGATCTACCCATCCCCTACCCGCCCGGCATCCGACGCACTCTCGTTATTCTTTGCCTATGTGCTACTGAAACAGCATTGCTGGATTTTAAAATGTAACTCACAAATTAAAAACTGAAAGAAGAAACACATTTTTTTGTCAGTGGCTTAAGGGGATTCCACCTCTAAGCTGCTGCTAAAGCTCCTTTAGTCTTTTTTACATTTGTAGCATTTTGGAGCAATTTGCTAGAGTCAAAGAAAGCAGTGAAATTTCCACAACCGACTTCAAAGGCCCCAAATCCTGTAGCAGTGGAGGGGAGCCTGGTAGCAACACCAGAGGGGACGTCTTTCAAAGAGGCGTGTGGAGGGACCTGAGAGCATCTCTGCCCTGCCTCTGCGATTGATGTGAATGCAGACACGTGACCAAATCTCACTGTAGTTCTTTGAAAAATGCCCCTCCCTTGCTTTCCCCCAAATACTTTGTGACACTACAGATGATACAGTGAAGGGCTGAAATAGAGAAACCGCTGCTATGGCTCAAAGAACAATACGGGCCTTGATTCACTTAATACCTATGAGTCTTTATCTGGTGGGGAGTGTGGAGCTAATTCAGACTGACCAAGAGGCAGATGGACAGCCGGGTGGTTTCACAGTTGCCAAAATAAACTCTAGCCTAGGCAGAAGTGGCTTCAGGGCAGGCAAAAATGCAAACTGTCAGGGCCCCCGCCACCTTAGTTCACTCCTCTCTCTCACCTTCTGTCTTCTGTTTCCACGCCCCCTGTGGCCTGGCCTTTCCACTTCTTCTCCATCTGACCCCTGTTCGCCCATCTCCGTCCAATCCTTCCTTCCCCACCTCACACCCAGATACACACTGTTTACTCCAGCTCTACCCAGCCTGCTGTATTGAATTAAAATGCCCACCATGAAATGGGTACAAAGGGTATTCGGTCTGTGAAAATTCTGTACCATAACATGTTATTAAAATTAGCCCCCAAGAGGTGGCCCAACTTAGAGACTCACAATAGGGTATGAGACTGCCCATCACCCCACATTTCAGCCAGAACAAAATATTATTGCTATTATTGCTATTATTTGCTTATGAGTGATGACAAACATTATTTCATAGGAATTTTGGTTATTTTCCATCCTTCTGTCCATTTTCCTATCAGGTTGTTCAGCATCTTTCCTATGGATTTTTAAGAGCCCTTGCTAATAAGGAAATTAGGTCTTTGACTGTCTCGTGGTTTGTCATTTTTCCCACTATGATGTTTGTCTTTGGATCTTGTTTATGGCACATTTGCTCTGTGTAGTTTGTTTTTGTAGCCAAATTCATCGATCCATCTCCGTGCAGCATCTGGGTGGGGCATCAGACTAAGGTAGATCTCCCCCACCCCATGTGAAAAGAACAAACAAACAAACAACAGGAAAAACCTAGGTTCCTTTGGTTTCTTTTGCAGCTTTCGCTTTCGCTTATGGTGTTCACAAAATGACGAAAACGACTACCCTCTTTTTCACCTCACAAACCCCTGTCTTCTGGAGAGGATTTGCCAAACGGGACCAGCATTTACTTTTTTAACTGTCTGTCTGCATCAGTCATACATCTTGGGAGCACACACTGTGTCCTATTTGCTTCCGAATCCTCCAGAGCCAAATCCATATTTTAGTATTTACAGGGCATACAATGAGTGTTCGTCGAATTAAAGCCTAAAATAAAGCATAATCACTTTGACGCTAGACCAGCCGGAGAAAAAGGGGTCTCTTTTCCAATAGCTCTCCAAAAGAGGACACCAAGAAATAGGTCTGGCGCCGACTATATTTAACGAGCTGTCCAGGAAAAGAAACTTCACCCACGAATGTGTCCAGGAAATGTCAGGATACGGGCCTGGGGCCTTCGAAACTCGGGGACAGGATTAAGAGAACACCCTCCAATTTTGACAGATGCAAAGATGCCATCTTCACCCTGTAAGAAACTTTCACTGGGCCCTTATTTCCCATTTGTTTGTTTGTTTGTTCGTTTGTTCGCACACCTGATTGCTGATTCGGGAACTCCCTGCCACTTGGCGGAGAGGATCCGAGGCACAGATGCCGTGCGCCGCTCACGGATACAGGGCTGTGTGCCGGACACAAAAATAAATGAGGCGTGAACTCCACGCTCACCGAGTTTAGAGCCCAGGAGGAGATGAGAAATTTAAAAGGTAATTGTCTTACAAGGTAGAGTGAAGAGCGCCTTCAGAGCGGGCCATTTCTGTGTGGTTCAATGCGATGCTTCAGTGGACGATCAATGTGTCTGACAGTGCGTGATCAAACATCTTGGTTCGCTCCAGCCAGCACCGTTTCCCTCGGTCCTGTTTCCACCGTGACCCCGACCGCACAGTAAATAAGTGCCCGCTGGTAACGATGACAAATAACGCAAGTATCTCATCGGTATCTGCGAAAGTTCGTGCAAATAATTTGGACTACATCTGTTCTTGTAACTCAATAACTAAATACTTTATTCTCTTTTTCATGCAGGATTAGAAGAAAAACGCCATTACATGTTTAAATTTAGCCATTTTGCTAACTCAAAATCCTCATTATCTTCCCTGTTTCAGGGGCTGGACCTGAGGTGAGCTGTCACTTAGCTGATTGGGTAGACTCACAGAAGGCTTCTGATTCTACCTCCAATGACCTGTTTCCCCCCCCCCCCAAAAAAAAAAAAATGAGACCCAGCAAGGCCATCAAGGGATGTGGCCCACCCAGGTCACATGGCTGCACAGAGGCTGAGGCAGGTCTGTGATGGAGGCTTCTGGACACCAACTCCAATTCACTTTCTCTGCCTCCTCTATCTGACTGCCTTCACCTTCCTTCTAAAGAACAGAGCTGATTTTAATAGAGGGCTGGGAAGACCAGGTGAAGCAGGAAAAACACAAAGCAATTGTTCAGCCCTTTTAGTTTTAAACGGAACCTGAAAAACGCTGAGATGTAAGACATAACAATAAAATGTGGGAAATTCACCAGTGGGTTTTTCGCTTTCTGGGTTTCCATAGATAACTGTGCGCCTGGATTCTCCTACTAGGAATTCTCAATCCTGATTGTGCGTCAGAATTACTGAGACCTGTTAAAAAAAAATACTGATGTGTGCATCCAGTCAGCCCCTAGGTGTTCTGGTTTAAGTGGTCTGGGGTAGGGCATCATTTTAAAAGCTCCCCTTTGTATACCTTTGAAAGGTGTATCTAGGGTTGACGGCCCAGACTCTCGGTTCAGAGACTTCTTCATGCCGTAATTCTACTCATGCCTGTCTCCTAAAGGAGTGTACTTGAGTCTTGGGTACCAAGTTCCCTCCCCCGTGTTGTGAAGTGCCCATCTCCCAAGCCCTGCCCAACCTCACTTTCGGAAAATTGGATTAATCGGGTAGTTGGCTGTGAGGGCCCACCCCTAGCTACTGCTGATTGGATGAGGGATAGACACCTGACTAAGGTGAGACAATCAGCTCTCTCTTCTGAAAACTGGAAGTCAGAATCTCTAACCAACCTCCACTGGGGCTGTTTAGGAGGAAAACAAGAGGTGAGAGTGGGAATCACATGTTCTCCAAAGCACAGAAGGCCTGCCTGTCTTCTATGGGGGAATGAAGCAGATGTGCACAGAGAAGGGAAGGAAGAGGGACAGAGGCCCGAACTGTTGTTCCCAGCTGCCCCCACCCCTCACCCCTGCTTGCATTTCATGCCTTGATAATAATCTAACAGAAACCTGAAGTCAGGGTTTTTATGTCCAAGGTTCTAGGAAATTAGCATATCCCTTACGGGACCTCTGATTTCCTTGGAAAGCTCATCTAATCACAAGTGGCCAGGTTGAATTTGACAGCGACCTTGGATTTCTGTTGGAGCAGAGGATCCCAAACCAGGGTCCTGAAACCACACAGGGAGCACATGAATGTAGTAAGGGCACCCACGAGCCATTCTTATCGTTGTGAAGACCTATGAGATACCCTCGAATAAAGTCTTTTAATGCTTTTGACTGAATAAACATCAGAGGAATTGTACCATTTCTCTTTGGTGACCAGAAGCCCTATAGCTATCAGAGAGGGTTCTGATTAATGAAACAAACACAGAACTACAAATGAATCTTTGTAATGGGTTTCAAGTGGAAATCGGTAAAGGGGTCCTTTGGTACTAAAGGAAATAACTCAGACTTCATGTTTCCACAGTCATTTTTCAAAACTGCCCTACGTGATGCTAGTTCCATGAGGTGGTTGATCAGAAGGCCGGTTTTACGTTCAAGTACATTTGGGAGATACTGTACCTCCCTGTTGGTTCTTCCCCCGCCCTGAGGGTCAGCACGCTTGCTAGCCCTAGAGCCTCTGAGGGGTACGATAACGACATTAATATTTAATTTTGTCCAATCCATAATTTCTCTAAACTATTTGACTGCAGAACTCCCCAAGCACAGCTTTAAAAAACAACATGACTTTTTTCAGGGGTGGTAGAGTTTCTCAGGGGAGAGCAGATAATAGTGATGAACTCCTGTTCTAGGTTCTTCTCAATCTTCCAATTTTGACATTTATTTTAAAGCAGGGGGGAAGTCCAATGTCATAATCATAAAGTTAACAAACCAAGACTTGCAATGTGTCAAGGTGAGAGTTTTATTCTGTGTAATACTGATCCAGGCCGAGCACGGTGGGTGTTTATTCCCTGCCAAGCGCTTTACATACATTATCGTATTGAATCCTTTGCACAGGCCTTGGAGGAACCAGCCCTATTGTACAGATGCAGAAACTGTGTATTCCTTTTCACAGAACCACAGATTTTGCTGACAACTTTTTATTAAATAGGGCTTTCAATGGAGTGATTTAACGCTGCTTTATCTTCACTATCCGGCAATTTCCTGAGAGTCAGTTGTGCACCTGGTGCTTACACATTACAGAGTATTAAGGAGATGCACCATCTATTATTTTTTAAATGCTCTTGAAATGACCATCTTTATCTCGTGTCTGGAAAGGCTGCTCCGTTACCTACCAAAATCAAGCCACGGAATCATTCGTTTGCAGGGCTGCAGGGGTCCTTGGAGTCAAGACCAGGAGAACAATGGGTGCTGGTCTTCTAGACACTATTCAGCTTATAACATATTTTTTTCCAGGCCTCACTCAACCCCACTAAGAAAAAGATGACCAAGGAGAGAGGGCAACTGAGCTCATACTTCATGTGCTAAGGTTGGCCACTGGGCTTTTTTAACTGGGAAGACGGGAATAAACTGCACCCTGGGGCTGGGTGTCCTGGGTATGCCTGGAAATATGGCATGGTTAGGGTACAGGGTCTAGTGAAATCTTAATGGCTTTGTGCCTCAGTTTCCTGATCTGTATAAACAGCATTAAGGTATTTACCTCTGTACTTGTTGTAAAGATCAGAGGGTGGCATAGGTCCTAGCCCCCAAGGAGACCCTCGATCCATGGTGGCCGTGGTCACCATTGCCTATCTCTGGATGGCCTCCCAAGGGCAGGGCTGCGTGGAACCTCGTGATCTTCAACTCCACAAAATTCTCCTCTAACTCCCGGCTACCTGGTGTGGCCCCAGACGACCAGACAAAATGCTGAATATCAAGTCTTCATTAAATATTTAAAGATCTGATTCTCAATACTCTGTATAATGGCAGAGGTGTGGGGGAGTGGGAGTGGGGCACCATCAGCTTGAAGTCTAGCTCATTTCTGACATGCCTGAGAAGTGGGGTATGAAAATAAAATCTGGACACATGTTGAATAAGTAACCAATGCTATTTGTACCTGTGGTGAAAATGATGAAATGTTATGTTCAAAGCCAAGAAACTGAATGCTCTAAGCCCTGCTCTTTGGCGCTCTGTATACCCTTGAGTACGCATTCATGGGCCCCTTTTTTCTGTCTTTCTCTTCATCTTCTGTGATCTTTGCCGGAACTGAGCTCGGGGCACCTGCTGACTCAGCATCCCCCACACCCTGGATACTGATGGCATGTACTGGGGGCATTCTGGTTTCAAATCTGTGTCTCTGGTACCTTTGTAAAAATACTTTCCAATTTCAGCACATAAAACTCCACTTAAAAAAAAGAAAGGGAAAAAACCTAGCAAATATCAAGCAGAATATCTGCTCTGGAAAAAAAATTGTATTTCAATGAATGTGATAATATGGCATTTATTTCCAATGAATGAACACTTAGGTTACCACAACGAATGTCATTCCTTCATCGAACATTTTATTGAGTGCCTATTATGTGCTATATGCCTATTATGTGCTGTATTCATTGTGTTTGTGATATATAGAATACATTAATTTATTATTTTAATGGAATATTTGGGGGGGTGTTTGTTTATGTTTGTCCCAGAGAACCACCTACTTTGCCTCAGTGGTCCTCACGGAGCTCTCCCCATTAGTAAGGGATCCCAAGTCTAACTGCCCAGGACACAGGTGGATGCCAATATTCACATTGATACCTGTCAATTTCATTTCCACTTTCACCCGATGTATCATTTTTCAAACATAAAGATTTTATTGTGTAGGGCCTGGTTTCTAGATAGAATTCTACAGCCCGCTTCATTCCTCATATTGACGACTAATATTTAAAACTGGAAACACAGACAAGGAACTCTATAATGAGAAAACTTCAGGACTCCCCAGTAAATAACTTGTGTTGCCAGCGTGACAAACGGGAGTCAGGGTTTTGACACCTGCAGTCTTTCAAAGAGTTCAACTCCCAGGCTCCAGCCCAACAGCCCTGAGAAATCCGTGACTAATTTTCGTTTGCTACTAATCACAAACTATATCTTCTTTTAAAAATTAATTAAAAGCAAGAGGTGGAATAAATATTTCAGGCGACCAGCAGCAAAATGGGAAAATACCATGTGTTTGGAGTTTTAGTGCCCTCTGAGTACAGAAATTTATTTGCAGCAAGCAGAAAATAGACAGCAAGCATAAAAATACAGCAGAGTCCCCCTAGTAAAATTATTTATCAAGCTAACAAGGGAGGGACCCTTCCAGGAACAACAAGCCAGTGAGGAAAAGACATGGCTTTATATTTTACCTTTGGGTTAGCAAACCAGTAAAAATGCCAACTGACAAGCACTTCACATAAAGATTTCTTTCTAAATGAGCTTCCTTGTTAGGAGGAAAGAAAAAAAGCTCTTCCCAGCTAAGGAGCACTATAGCTTACGGACGGGGAATTCTAGCACATATATGCTGACTCTTTAGTGCAAAAATAGTAGAACTGAAAAGGAAGTTCGTGTGAATTACGCACGGCATTTAAAAACCAAATTAGAAGTTCATTAAAGACACTGTTCTTAGATTCTTCTCAGGGTGCCCTCACGCTTGGGTGCTTACAGAAAGTCACCGTTTTGTACGATGCTTTTTCAAGGCTAGTATTAAGAGTCCCTGGAAAAAAAATACTTACCTACACATTCATATACATGGGTCTGTATGTTCTGACTTGGCCTCTGTGGTACAAGCCCCATTGCTATATGTTTTCAAATATTTATTTTATGAGCATAACCCTAAAGCCGGTTTTTACAGTTCAGTTTAACGATACCAAACTTTGATTATAACTTACACATCGCTTTACTGCAGCTTGCAATAGCAAAATGAAAAAAGAAAAAGGAAGAAAAGAAGGAAGGAAGGAAGGAAGGAAGGAAGGAAGGAAGGAAGGAAGGAAGGAAGGAAGGAAGGAGAAACCATCAAGTTGAAACCACACAGTGGCCTGATCCCAATTAAACTTTAAAGAAGTAGTAAAAAGATGCATTCTCAGAATAACTGCATCCTCGAGAGCTCTGGAAATAACTCCTGACAAATTTACAATAAAATCACACACCCGGGCCTCATCTCTCCTGAAGTGAAAATTTGACCAGTGACCCGAGGCAAACGCGGACAGGTGGCTCTTCTGCTGTGGAAGGTGAGGATGCTGGAGAGGACGGGAATCTGAAGGATGTCGTAAAACGCTGGGTAAAGGCAGAGAGAAGCCCCTTGCAGGAGCTGCACTCTCCCGCACCACACCCCCACACCCCCCTCCCACATGCCACCTGTGCCTTAAAAATTTCCCCAACACACGGATGGGAAGTGTTTGTATTACCAATGTCAGCCCGGCAAAATAAACAGAGGGGTAAAACTAAAAACAAACCCTTCCTTACTTTTTTTGCTTTCTTCTCCGGGATGGTGACTTGAACGTCATCACCACAAAAGCTCTGAGCTCTGGCTGGACAAATAAACTCCCCGCTCTCAGGCAGGAAAAAAAGTTGGATTTTGTACTTTACTTCCGGGGTCAAGGGGCAAACTCTCAAACTCAAATCCCACCTGCTGAGCTGGGGGGCTGGGCCTATTATCTGCCTGCAAATCTGTAGGGAGGGTTAGTAGCACTATCATCTCACTCTGTTCCTGCTGTTTTGTGACCACTGATCTTTTTGCCTTTAAACTAGGGTCTCTGGTCAGGATGCTACTAAATAAGCACAGATCAGAACAAACAGAGGTAACATTCTAAAAAATGAAGTTCCCGAAACAGCTAACAGAAAATACCGGAAGGTGATGTGTCCAGGAAAAGAACAAGATGCCAAGCAGCCTCCAACGCACAGTGAATCTCCAGAGGCTGTAGGGAGGAGGGCAGCCGGGAGCCTCAGCCCTGGGCAGCACAGCGTCCGGGAGGCTAACAGAGAGTCTGTCTTCCTCACAAACCGTGTCCTGTCCTGGGAGCGGGGACCAGGTGCCAACCTCCACACGCACCAGTGAAAGCTCCAGCTAGCCCACGCACTTTGCACCTTCATTCTGCTAGGCAGTGGCGAGAGAGTGCTTCGAGGCTTTAAGGGGAGAAGGGTGGGGGGAAGAAACAAAAAGCCCGAGAACCCCCATGACAGCTAAACAAAACTAAACGGTCTTTGAACATCAGGACGCAACTTCGAATATGTGATACCCGCTGGAGCAAAGAGTGAGAAGGCAGTTCTTAGCGTGGATAGAAAGGTCGACCCCAGTGAGGAATTTCTGAGCTGCCCTGTGCCCCTCGCTGCGGAGAGGAGAGAGGAGGCAGGCTTCCGCTCCCGCGGACCTGCGTGGCTCTCTAAAATGCAGTGCGCGCGATTCCAAACGCCGTCACCACACGGTCACACTGGCCGTGTGCACCTTAGGATGCTTTGAAAGGGTTCTAATCGCTCCATTAAAAAAAAGAGAAAGAGAGCAGGAAACTAAGAAAGACAAGGAAAGTAAACAGAAACTTTTATTCTCCTACTCAAAATGTTCAGCCCAGTAAGAGACCCGTGTCTGCTTTTCCTCCATTTCCTGCACATCAGGAGTGAACCTCATTTTAAAACATAAACGAACAGGAGGCACACCACAGCGGCAGATTCAAGCCCTTTAATTAACTACCATCGGTAACAAAAGATATCTATTTGGATTACCTTTGGGTGGGGTGGGGTAGGGCGGGGCAGGTGGGGGTGGACTCTGGCATCAGAATCCCTTTAAATAATTACAAACCCCAGCTCCAAATCTCCACTGCCGGCAGGACCCAGCAAAGAAGAAAAGAAACTTTGTCTGTAGAACCCAATTTAAAGGAGGCTGACCTCAAGGTCAATTTCAAATCAATTTAATTCTTACCTCCACTGCCTACCTTGTAGCAAAAGAACTTACTGTGCTTTTCAATAGGCCAGAATGACTAAAAAGAAATCATCACTGGCTGCACGTAGGTATAGAACGTTATTAGATGATGTTATTGAGAGAAAGGTGAACAAGAACCAACCAGCGTTCTCCCTTCCTCTCCCTTGTCATTCTCACCTCACCTGTGATTAGCAGTAGGATGCATCCCTGGATGGTTAATTAGGTGTTAATATCTTCCAGTAGCTTATATCCAAGGTCACTGCTCTGTGGCTGTGTTGTCTCAGGTGACAATACCTGTAGCTCCCACATCTAGAGTGATATTCCCACTCCACACCTAAAGCTGTTTCCCCTTTCCCCCCAGGGGGCATTACTTCCCATCTGAAATGATATGTGTTAATAGCTTTATTATATTTTCTGGAGATGCTGGAAAGAACGGCACACCGAAATTTCCCACTGGCTTAGCCTTGTCGCAGTGTTTTCCAAATATTGTAAACAAACAAACAAACAAACAAAAAAGCAAAACCAACCCTTCTGCTTAGCTCATTTATTGCTGATAATTTCATTTAAGTGCCAGGAAAAGGGGGGAAATGTAGACACTACACAACAACTCGACAGTAATTTTTGGATGGAGGAGCCGAAAGACGCAGCAAGCGGCAGGTGAGGAGTTTCAACAGTGGCGCCTAGGAAGGTGAGCAGTGAATCTGCGATTTGGGCAGGTGACTGAACACGTGCTTTTAAAACAAAAGCCCTTTACAGAGGCTCACTCAGTTTTAGGTAATGAGTGCTGTGTTTTGGCAAAAATGCCTTCCTCCTGCTTGTCTCCCTACACACATGATGCTCCTTTCTTCAAGTCGTCCCCTTCAATAGTACCCTAGAATTGACTAAAAATAATATGAGTTCAGACAGCATCAGTAGGCTAGTCACTCTGTA
>PVKM010037998.1:0-14259 GCA_004027735.1 Carollia perspicillata | reverse complement strand
GTGGCAATATTTTTTGAAACTTTAGTTAACTCAGTAGAAGATCTTAATAGACAATGAAAGTATCTAAGGAATTAAAATTGTTCCTCCACCGACTTAGAATTAAGGAATTGGTTTAATGCACATTCATCTTTTAGAAATAGAATTCCTTTGCAGAACACACAATTTGTTAAAATAATGAATAGCACGGCAGTGGCAATGCAAGCTTTTCCAGAGATTGCTGTTCCCACAGGAAGTGGTGAGCTTTCAGGAGATGACTGAGTGCTCCCAGGTCCCCTCTGTGTGTCTCCACCATCTGCAGTGCTCCTCTCACTTCACAGGCTCCGTCAGCACTGCACTGGTTAGAGAGGAAGCACTGGCAGGATTCCGCTCCTGACTGTCACCCTGTCTTGCTCATTCTGCTCACAGCAGCAGCGCAGAAAGAGAGCAACTTCTCCCACTCACCTTCCTCCAAGCACAGGAGAGTAGCCAGTCTGAGTTTTAGCAATAGGACCAGCCAGGTGGCAAACAGGCTGTTTTTAACTTTATGCAAGTAGTGTTCAAGGTACATTTCACCCCACGTTTGCCCTTTTTTAATATATCAGAAAAGATAAATAAACCCCTTTTCTCTCCCATCCCTTCCTAATACTTTCACAGTTTACGTATGGTGAAAGGGAGAGAAAAATTACCACTCCTTGCATGGAGGTTCTTGTCAGAATGACAATATATCCTCTTCCAGGGAACATGTTGTATGTGTACAAAGTCCTGTAAGTGACTTCAACATAATAGGAAACAGTCCAAAGGTGACATGTTTAGGAGATGCCTTCTGGTTCAACTTCCTCCCCGTATGGTTCTGGAGGTCAGGAGTGGTCTGAGAGAAAGTCGTATAATAAATGAAAGTAAGAAAGATAATATTTCGTTCTCTGCTTTCTCACTATTTAAACTGATTCATAGAAAGAGGATTTGGAAAGATTCTTCTCTTCCTCCTAAATATCCTTCCATTGCATAGCTTTGTGACCTTAGACAAGTTAAATACCCTGAGACACAGGATCCTCATCCACAAAATAGAGCTAATAATGCATTCTGCATAGTTCCTTCAGTTATTTTCTCTCCGTGATACATTCAATCTGAAGTTTCCTCTGTCCTTTGCTGTGGGAGCTGGGCGTCTGCACACATTCCTGAGAATCCTGCAGCTTTCCTTCCAAGCAGCTGACCAGGTTCCGTTAAGTTTTACCAACATTAGCAAGATGTAAGAAGACAGGAAGAGAAGGAAAATTCCTGCTTCTGAGTTGAACACAGTTTTAACTATGATGGCAGCAAGGCTGGGGTAATTCCAGAACCTAGCTACCCAGACAAAGGCAGCAGCTTTACAAAGATCCCAGCCATTTCCAAGAGGCATATTTTTAGAAAATCCAGGGACAATTGAAACAGTAGCTCCAACTGCAAATTAACAGGCACCTGTAGAATTCTTTGCATTATTTATCTATTGGTATGTAACCAAGTCCCCAAAAGTGTTTTAGCAGCTAAAAATAAGTAAATATTATATAATATAAGAATATAATAGATAATAGGTAATATAATAGATAATATTAATGTTAACATGTAATATTAATATGTAAGTATCATCTCACACACAGGGATGGAGAGTCTTGGAGTCATTTAGCTGGTCAGCAGCTTGGCTTCAGTGTCACCCGTGAAACTGTAGTCCAGCTGATGACCAGGCTCATCATCTGAAGGCATCACTTAGGTGGGGGAATCCAATTCCAGGATGACTCCCTCCCTCACATGATTATTGATCAGGAGTCTCAGTTTCTTCCTGGCCATTGAGAGAACACCCCAGTCCCTCAACATATGAACCTTTTCACAAGGCCGCCTGCATCATCACAGTGTAGGAGCTGGCCTTCCCCCGGAGCGTGATGAGAGAGAAAGAGGACAAGAGGGTGAGGGAGAGGTGGGGGGGCAGGCAGAAGCCATCGTATCTTCCATATTCTAGCACAGAATGTGACATATCGCTGGGATATATATCATCACGTTTGCAATAAATTTTGGTCACACAGACCAGCCATCATGATGTGATGTGAGAGAAGCCTACTCTAGGGCATAAATACCACAAAATAGGAATCACTGGAGACTGATTAGAAGCTGGTTACCAATCTTCTCCCTCCTGTTCTCACAGTCCTTCCAACATTTTAAAAATATCTCCCAACCCCCCGCCATTCTCTCTTGCCCTGTCATTGTCTCATACCTAGAGTGTTTTCTGCTTTCCTAACTCGATCCTGCCTAATACTCCTCCCTGATATTTACTGAGAGAACATAATATAAAACTGGACAGTAATAAGGCAGCTAAAATGCGGGCTACCAGATGACACTCAGTAGACACTATTATTCCTATTTTAATGAAGTAAAAAGCATGCATATAGGTCTTCAGTGATTCCCGTGGGAAGAGTTGGACCCTTTATCCTTTATGGTATTCAAATGACTTAGTAGTACCTGCATTAGGACTTTTAAGGTATGGTGTTAAAATTAATCCACTTACATATCTACAAAAATGTGAGCTCCCTCCTGGCAGGAAGCTTATTTTATGTTTCTTTACTTCCACAGCACCCAGCACAGTGTGTGACTTCTAATAAGCACTCAGCAGATGAGGAGGCGAGGAGGGTGTGGGCTGAGAGTGCGGAGAGGAGGGGAGGGGTAGCGCTGCTACTCCCCTCCTAAATGGAAAAGGAATAGGTGAGCTGAACGGAAAGTGTGGTGATCACTTAATGAACCGTTTCTGAAAGAGTAATATTTAGACACATTTTAATCTTTGTACCAAAATGGAAGGTAGAAATATTTTTTCCTCTTTTCTATTCTAAAACTTAAATGTGCCTTTTCAAAATTACTTTGGTATGGAATTATGCTTACAGAAAGATAATTTTTATTTCAGATAGTGAAATAATAAAATGTTGGAGTGGGAAGAAGTCAAGAACAAGACTTAATTTTTGAAATTGTTGTCATAAAGCATCTAAAGAGTGGAGCTCCCTTCAAAAGCCTTCATCAGCTGGAAGCACGTGGAGCAGGACGGTGAATAACAGCGCGGTGATGGAGGGTGGTCTGGGGATCTCCTTCGTTTGGATGCCCCTTTTCATAGACAACTCAACTCGTTCTTTCGTCAAGGAGTGTACAGGGCACATCAGGAGCCTACTAAGGTGTGTGTGTGTGTGTGTGTGTGTGTGTGAATCCATGCATGTTGGAGGTAGTGAATAGGAGAGAAATTTGTAGAAGTAAAGGAGATCTACTTACTTTTTAACAAAATTCAAGATGTGGCTTCCTCACTTTTACCCTCCAACTTGTTGCAACCACATTTAATTTTGAAGAATTAAACCTGGGCCCAGACCTTTAGCTAAAAGGCAATTTGATGACCCTGGTCCTATTTTCTAAGCATTCACTCTCTGCAGCACAGGAGGGAACAAAGAAGAAAGTGAGGAGTGCCAAGAAGCCATACATAGGATGTTTTAAATTAAAAATTAGACTCTATCCATAATTGTAAAACACTAATACTTTATATTCTAAATTCCACTGCTTTGTTTTTTTCTGGTTACACAATTATATTACTTACAATATATATTGTATAATATAATATATAATATAATATGATATGATATGATATTGTATAATACATATTATAAGTAATATAATTGTGTAACCAGATATAAGAAGCTTCATTCACATCTTGACATAGTATTTATTATGTCTTTCTTTTTTTAATTTTATTTTAATTGTTATTCAAGTACAGTTTTTTGTCTGTTACTCCCATCCCAGTCCACCCCCGCAGTGCTCCCCACCTCCCTCCCATTTCCACCCCCCTTAGTTTTTGTCCATGTGTCCTTTATACTTGTTCCTATAATCCCTTCCCTTTCCCCCTGAAATTACCTCCCCTCTCCCCTCTGGTTACTATCATCCTGTTTTCTATTTCAATGTCTTTGGTTATATTTTGCTTGCTTGTTTGTTTTGTTGCTTAGGTTCCTGTTAAAGGTTGGATCATATGGTATTTGTCTTTTACCGCCTGGCTTATTTCACTCAGCATAATGCTTTCCAGTTCCTTCCATGCTGTTGCATAGGGTAGGAGCTCCTTCTTTCTTTCTGCTGCATAGAATTCCATTGTGTATATGTACCATAGTTTTTTGATCCCTTCATTTACTGATGGGCACCTAGGTTGCTTCCAACACTTGGCTATTGTAAATTGTGCTGCTATGAACATTGGGGTGCATAGGTTCTTTTGGAATAGTGTTTCAGGGTTCTTGGGATATAATCCTAGCAGTGCAATTGCTGGGTCAAGAGGCAGTTCCATTTTTAGTTTTCTGAGAAAATTCCACAGTTTTCCATAGTGGTTGTACTAGTCTGTAATCCCACCAGCAGTGAACTAGGGTCCCCTTTTCTTCACATCCTCTCCAACACTTGTTGTTTGTTGCTTTGTTTATGATGGCCATTCTTACTGGAGTAAAGTGGTATCTCACTGTGGTTTTAATTTGCATTTCTCTGATGGCTAGCAATATTGAGCATCTTTTCATGTGTCTCTTAATCCTCTGTATGTCCTCCTTAAAGAAATTAACATCATCAAAATGTCCATATTACCCAAAGCAATATACAGATTCAATGCAATACCTATCAAAGTACTAATGGCATATTTCACAGACATAGAACAAACACTTCAAAAGTTTATATGGAACCTTAAATGACCCCAAATAGCAGCTGCAATTTTGAGAAAGAAGAATAAAGTAGGAGGAATCACAATACCTCACACCAAACTGTATTACAAGGCCACTATAATCAAAACAGCCTGGTACTGGCATAAAAACAGGCACATAGACCAATGGAACAGAACAGAAAGCCTAGAAATAAACCCAAGTCTCTATGGTCAGATAATATTTGACAAAGGGGGCAACACCATAAAATGGAGTAAAAATAGTCTCTTCAACAAATGGTGTTGGGAGAACTGGACAGCTACATGCAAAAAAAAAAAAAAAAAAGAAACTCGAGCACCAACTTACACCATACACAAAAATAAATTCAAGATGGATAAAAGACTTAAATATAAGCCATGACACCATTAAAATCCTAGAGGAGAACATAGGCAGGAAAATCTCAGATATCTCACGCAGCAACATTTTTACTGATATGTCTCCCAGAGTAAGGGATATAAAGAAAAGAATAAACAAATGGGATCTCATCAAAATAAAAATCTCTGCACAGCTAAAGAAAACAGCATTAAAATAATAAGAGACCCAACTATATGGGAAAACATATTTGCCAATGATACCTCAGACAAGGGTTTAATCTCCAAAATATACAAAGAATTTACACAACTCCACTCCAAGAAGATAAGCAACCCAATTAAAAAATGGGTGAAGGACTTGAACAGGTATTATGTCTTTCTTAAAAGGTAAGTTAATTATTCAGAAAAAGTATTTATTACATGGGCTGACTTTTTAAATTTTATATGTAACTAGAAGGTAAAATTGTCCACATTTGAGTAAGAATCAAAGCAGAGACTACTCTCTCCATTGTTTTATTCAACTGGTTCATAACAGAACCTTAACACAGTGCTGCCCACCCACAGATCATAACAATATCCAGCCTGTCTTGCAGTTAGGTATGGTCACATTTGGCTAGGGATATGAAAATGGAAATATTACATGATCCTTCCAAGGTATGTCCTTAAAAAGAAGGAAGTGTGCTCAAGTAAGCCCTCTCTGTATAGCTTACTGGAACTTGAATGTGACAACGAGAGCTACTGCCAGCAACCATAGTGAACTGTGAACATCAGAATCATCCAGTGAAGAATGGTGAACAATGAGCAGGAGAGATTCTGAGTCCCTGATCATGGGCGAAGGGGAGGATGTCTGTTTTTCATTCTGATATTTTCCAATGAAGAGGTTAGTGATCTCTAAATTGTATGTCCTGCTTTTGTTTTCGATCTTGGGTCTGCTGCAACATTTCTCATAGCAAGTAATTTATGGAAGCTAGTCCAAATTAAAATTCAATACTTATTGAGAGGTACCTGCTGCACAGATGACAATATCTAAAAATATATAAGAACTGAACACAAGCCTACACATCAATATTAGCTGTTCATTCATTCACTTGTTCTTTTAGTCAGCAGCTATTTGGCAAGTACATCAATATGTCAGGTATTGCACTGGCTTGTAATCATCCATACATGTACTTCAAGTATCCACATAGCAGCCTTTGCACAGGGTTCCAACACTTCTCTGAGCAATCAAACCTAACATGTGAACCAAGACAGCAACACTTTCAAGGCACAGAGGCAGCCACTTCTGCATTATAATATAAAGTGCATCAAATAAAAGATGGTTCTAAAGGTTTCTTTTTAAATTAGTTAATTGATATTTTGTTATTAATTCTATTAATACTCATTATGAATAAATATTAGTACTTCATAATTAGTACTCTAATTTAAGATTCAAAGTAATGTGAGAAATAGCTTTCCCACGTAGTTACCTAATACCTCAAAATTCCATTCCATAAATAGTTTTTCCTGGAGCAAATATTTTATATTATTACCCAACCTCAAAGATTAGTAAAGTGAGATTTTAAATGAATGTGTTAAACCTGGGTGTCAGGAAAAGTTGGAAAGTGGGAAGCAGAAGACCAGCCTGGTGGTGAAGGTGGTAGCCCAAAGGGTAGACTGACTCCAAATAAGGAAATTGAGAGGAAGAGACAGCTCCCAAGTTTTTGTACTTTGAACTTGTGTTGATGTCTAATCATTGCAGTTTTACATATAGTTATTTAATTTCTGTAATATAAAACTTGAGGAAAAAGGCTTTTTTAATGGAAAAAATCCATGTACTTAAGATTGAGGAGCATTGGTTTTTAAATTTTGTTAAGTTAAGGGCTGTGAGTATGTGTTCATGGGCTTATGTGCATTTGTGGAGGTGCAGGGCTCTATGACTTCCCAAACTATAAGACCTCTCCTTACACAGATATTCTGTGTACTCAAAGTAGAAATAATACAAACTTCTCTCTTTTATCTGCAGTAAACTTATATCCAGATCTTCAGATCTACACTTAAATTATTTTTGAGATAACATATGCTAAAAATCTTAGGAAGAATCTAGAAGATAAATTACACCCAAGGCGAGTTGCAGGAAGCACTACTCTATCACAGACGGAGCAAACAGGATGCCTCTGTTAACTGGGAATGGCATGCAGAAAGCAGGGTTTGCAAACACAGTGAGTCCCAGCCTGGAAGGTCAGAGGTGCAGGGACAACTTAAGCCTCCTGAAACAGACCTTGATGTAGGTTCAAAGCTATATCCTCCCAGGACTGCTTTTCATACTGACTGATGCCTGAAACATGGGGTCAACACTGGAACTTTGCAGGAATGAAAGAGGAAGGCAGGTGGGAAGCAAAAATGACAACCTGGATTAGTGGGATGTGCCATTACTCAGCTTCTTGAAGACACAAAATTCTTACAATACAGGATTATAAACCTTTAGCCCTAAAGAGAGGATATTTATACAATTGTTATGGGGAAAAGATAAATAAGTCAATATGAATAAACATCAGAAAACTTGCTATGCAAGTACTTTCATCAGCATTTTAAGGGTAGTCTTGCTCTAAATATTGGAAGTCTTGACAAACACATACATTTCATTGTATTTATTCTGTCCATTATGTCTGCATTGCATATAACCATTGGTGCTCTTTGGTGTCATACACACATCTCTAGTCGTCCTACAATTAATGGACCAAACAAGCCACAGAATCATGTCTGAATTCAATAGGGAAGTGAACAGCAACTCTACCACATCCCTGGAAGGAGACATAGGACAAGATATTTGTGATTACAGAGACATATTAGCTACTAAAATTGTATACAATTCTCAATTTGGAATGAAAGGCAGGCAACAAAGATAAAAGCAAAACAAAGAAACATGAATTATCATTTTAAAAATTGTTTTTCTAAGTTATGATTTTTAAAAGAGAATTGTATAGAATATATATGTATATACACACACAGAGGAAAAAGGAAAAATTATCTATATTCCATTCCGGCTAGACACAAACACCGATGGTCTTTAGAGTCTTCCTATTGTTCACCAGTTTATCCCCGGTGCCTAAAAGTGTGGCTGGCACATATTATTGAATGGATGAATAATGAATAAATCAATGCTTTGCTTCACATCACTGAGCTCAAAATTTTTTTGAATTTTGTAATAATTTTCTCTTGTAAACTGTTCATGAAACAACAATATAATATATGCTTAAGTGTCTTTTTAAAAGTATTCCCATTTCGATGAAGTAATCAGCATGAAAGTGCCAGTTTCGTGACATTTACTCTATTAATCTGGATATATTTAAGATATTTCCCAAAATATTTTCAGAGCTATATAATTGTAAAGTGTTATTTTAATTAACTTAAAAAAAATAAACAGCTGAAATCGAGCACTGTTTCGCATTGCTTGTTATTGCTTGTGTCTCCCCTAATACAAATGTTTGCTTGCTGGTGGTCACTATCTCTGCTCCATTTTTTGCTTTATATTGTTTAATTTGATAATTTAGTAACTTCTGAAACTAAGAAGAAAAAAGAAAATTATTGCATAGTACTTAAAACATTATCAGTTGCATATGTTTTCCTTTCATTACAATTTTTACTTTGTGTGGGCTTGAAAGTATCTCTTAATTATACACTGAAGTAAAAAAAGAAAAAGCTCTTTGTACAAAAAAATGACCATTTTCAAATGTATTTCACTTATATCCCTCCTTAATATATTTGACTAGAATGTCAGTAGTGGACCTTGAATAAAGTTTTAGGAAAACATTAACATCAGAGAATGTATATTACATACCCTATTCTCAGGATTTCAGCCTATTTTTCAGTAATTTTTTTTCAGGACCATTTTGTCTACAACCACAATTATTTTTGTAAATGTTAATGTTATTCATTTAAAAGTATACACTATCTGTTATTGTCATGGGAATATAGATTAATGACAGAATATCATAATTCATTAACTTGAAATGAATGACAGGCTTTCTTGTCTAAAAAAAATCCAACTTCTAATCATTCCAGAAGTGAAAAAATTCTGAACATAAAGAAAACTTTGAACACTGCCTAAAACTTGACTTAGCTACAGCTCAGTTGTTCCTTTCCTCTATTTAATTTACCTCAATTATGTACTTGTACTGAGGTAAATAGTGTAATTTATTAAAAATGTCAAACTTCACATTTCACTTCCTTGATTGATTTCAGCTGTTTCGAAAGCACGCCTGGTGCTGGTGCCACATTGGAGCAAACTCCACAGCTCGCAGAGCTTCCTCTCTTTTTGGTCTTTATTGTATTTTTTACCTAAAGCAGGGACACCTTAGAATATATTACTTGCTTTTATATAAATATTTATATTTTCTAAAAGGCCAACAAATTGATGACTTGCCTTTAGTGGTATTTGTTTTCTCCATCTCTGCTCACTGCCCGGCATTCCTTCATTAATGAGGGGAAATTCAGATTAGCCGAGGTAAGCTTTTTTTTTTCTCCTTAGAATTGGGGCAATCAGGTTGTACAGGATGCCTAGAGAAAAATAAACCCATCTATATCCAAACACATTATGAATGCTAGACACAGAAATTATTCTTTCATTCCACAGAACCCATAACTGCATACAGGTACATAGATGTGTCTAGATATATGTGAAGATAGATGAGAGAGACAGACAGACCAAGACAGACCAGTAGACAATCTCCTGTCACATTTAACAAGCTGAGGTTATTAAAAAGCTCGGTGTACTCTCTCCCTCTACTTTGTTTACAGTTGGTTATTGCCTGGGAGCCAAAAAAGGAAAAATCTTCTTGAGCGAGCACATGGCAAGCAGGACAATAACTTCTGGACTTGGGATCCATATTGTAGTTTCTGGGAGATCAGAGAGACAGGACACAACCTAGCTACAGTCCTGAAAGGACCAGGACGCTTGGTGAATCATTGATGCAGGGCACGGGGCACAGGAAGATGAGACAGGGATCCCAAGCTAGAACAGTGCTATTTTGTTCCCATAATCAGCACATCTATGAGAAGCTCGTATAAGACTGGTGTAAAGAAGGGAAAGGGCTCAGCCAAAGAACGTATATGCGTAACTCACAGACAAAGACAACAGTGTGGTGATGGCCAGAGGGAAGGGGGCTTCTGGGCATGTGGAGGGGGGCTCGGGGTTGGGTGGAGGGAGGCAAAGTTAGGGGGAGAATGGGGACATCTATAACAGTGTCAACAAAAAAAAAGAAAAAGAAAAAAATCTTTAAAAAAAAGACTGGCATAAATCTCAACCAACTGTGCTACAAAATGTCCATGTTTCCAAGTGTGTGCTGGGGGTTTGTTGTTTGTTGTTGTTGTTGTTGTTGTTGTTGTTGTTGTTGTTGTTTAGATAGTCTGGCACTTTCTTTATTTGTCTGTTTGGAACAAATAGCAAACCATGTCACTGAAGTATTATATGCTGTAGCCTATGCCATGGTGCCCGACCTACATCTTGTCAACCCACCTGGAAGCACTTGCAGCTGCAGGGGGCCGTGCTGTTGGTACAGGGTGGTGGCTTCCTACTTCAAGCACTTGTCTTTCTGCTTGAAGGCTTTCTCTTGTCACAGGACAGTTAGAAAATCTCCCATAGGTGGGGACCAAATTGTTTCAGTTGTGAGAATATGTTTCTGGATACAGTGTTTCAAGCAGGACACCAGCCCGGTGAAATAATTTACCAAGTAGTCCTTACTTTTTCTAAGGGAGGAGGTGAGAGAGTGGAAAACAAATAGGCTTTTCTTTTTTAGTGTCTGAGTTCAGATAGTCAGGTTAATTAACCCAAAGTATCCATCCGCTGAAGCAGCACAAGGCAGGGGCGAAGGGAGGTGTGGGAGGGGATTAAGATTTGTTACAAAGAGCAAAAACCAATTAATAATTAGCCTCTGACCCTCAAAACAGAAGCAAGCTCTAGACAAAATAGTCATGCAAACCAGGCCATTAACTAGAGCTAAATGTTTCTGAAATATTTCTCTTCCTTTACATATATCAAAAATTAGGCCTGGAGAACTCACACCATAACATTCTCTTTGAAAAGAAAGAAAGAAAACCCTTTCTTTGTACACCATGTAAACCCTGCTATAAGCCTCAAATAGGAGGACTGGGTAGCAATTAGAAGGAAGTACAAAAAATAATAATTTTTTCTGGTTTAGTAGTTTGTTGAAAAGACAAGAAAGAATAAAGGAGAGAATACAGAAGTAAAAGAATGGCTTTTCCACTCCCAAAGTGGGAGATGAATTTAAATGTGTTACAAACACAAAAGCTAAGGAGTGGAGTTGGCTTTTTACGTGCCCACTTTGTGATCTTGGAAAACTTTTAAGCTTTTTTTTCTAGCTTATTTCAAATGGTAGGCTTTCTTTCTGCGTTGATCTTCTAATAGGATTACTTTTTGCCAATATCTTCTTCCCCCAAATATGCAACAGGCCTCCACACTGAAGGCCATGGTTGTCTCTTTGGGGGTTGGACTTTTGTCTCAAAGATGTTCAGACCAGGCAACCCTACGGGAAGCAGGTCTACAGGAAGTAGACCGGTGGCTTTCTAGAGCTGGAGAGGAAGGGGAAGTGATTGTCAATGGGGGCTCCAGGTTTACTTGGGGCAATGAAAATGTTCTAAACCTAGATTGTGGTGTGGGTGCACAACTCTGTAAATACAAATAATACATCAAATTATATGATTTTAAATGAGTCAGTTTTATGTTGTGTAAATTGTATCTCAATAAGGCTGTTTAAAAATGCAAGGTCTACAGAGTCGTTTTCATCAGGGGGGCAGTTTTGCTTTCCAGGGGACATTTATCAACATCAAGACACATATTTGATAAGATAATTGTCCAGCCACAAATGTCAACAGTAGAGGTGGAGAAACCCAGGTGTAAAGAAGAGGTTTTAATGGAATCTTCCTTTGCCTCTCCCGCTACCTTATATCTGCTTCTGCACCTGGCACAGGGTCGTGGCTGTGGTCTTAGCAATGATAAGAAGCCCTACTTCTTATTTTGCAGTCCAAATTTTAAATTATTTATATCTGTCAGCATTATTTTTTGTAGTTTATTTCTTTTTAAGAGTTTTAATGGTTTTTAATTGTTAGAGAGCTTTCATGTTAACAGGAAAACTGAGCAAAAACTATAGATTGTTTCCATATATGCAGTCTCCCCCACCATCAACATGCCCTAGTAGAAAGGTACATTTGATACAAATGGTGAACCTACCTTGGCACATTGTTACCACCCAAAGCCTATGACATTAGGATTCACTCTTGGTGTTGTACACTGTGTGGGTGTGGAGAGATGTATCATCACATGTACCCACCATCATAGTATCATAGAGAACAGTCTCACTGTCCTAAAAATCCTTTGTGCTCTGCCCATCTATTCATTTGACCCTCCCCCACCCCTGGAAACTACTGATTTTTTATCGTCTGCAAAGTTTTCCCTTTTCCAAATGTCATATAATTGGAATTATACCATATGTAGCCTTTTCAGATTTTCTTCATTTACATATATGTGTACATATGTATATATATGTTTATACATATATATATTTCAACCAACGTTCTACTGTCTACTTTCATGAGTTTGACTATTTTAGACACCTCATATAAGTGCAATCATATAATATGTAGCTTATGTCCTTTTGTGACTGGCTTATTTCATTTACCATAATGTCCTCATTGTCCTTATATTGTCAAAATGCTGTAACATATGGAAGAATTTTCTTCTTTTTAGGCTGAATAGTGTTCCCTTTTGTGTGGGTATGACATTTTCTTTATATATTAATCTATTGATAAACATTTAGATTGTGTCCATAAAACAGCTATTGTAAATGATGTTGACTATGGGAGTGAAAATATCACTTTGAGACAGTACACTGATAACTAAACAATGCTGATGAAAGAAATTAAAGAAGATACAAATAGATGGAAAGGCATCCCAAATTCATGGAACAGAAGACCCAATATCGTCAAAATGTCCACACTACCCAAAGCAATCTACAGAGTCAATGCGATCCTTATCCAAATCCCGATGGCATTTTATACAGAAATAGAAAAAAATTCTAAAATTTGTATGGAAACAGGAGAGATCCCAAATAGCCATGGCAGTCTTGAGAAAGAAGAAAAAAGCTGGAAGCATCTCATTTTCTTATTTCAAGATCTATTACTAAACCACAGTAATCCAAACAGCAGAGTACTCACATAAAAATAGACACACAAACTAATGGAACTTATTAGAGAGTCTAGAAAGAAACCCATGTACAGTCAAATGAGCTTTAACAAAGATGGAGGCTGGGTGAAAATGTGAAGAGATTAAGCCAAAAACAAAACAAAGCAAAACCTCATAGGCACAGACAATAGTATGGTGATTACCGGAGGCAAAGGGGGATGGGGGAGGTAGAAGACGGTATAAGGGGGATAAATGGTGTTGGCAGGACACTTGACTTGGGGTGGTGAACACACAATACAATATGCAGATGGTGTATTACAGAACTGTACATCTGATAACCTATATAATTTTATTAGCCAATGTCACATCAATAAATTCAATTTAAAAAATAGGGAAAAAAAAGCTCCAAAAATAAAGATGTCAAGAAAACACAATGGGGAAATAATAGTCTCTTCAAAAAAAGGTGCTGGGAAAACTGGATATCTACATGCAAAAGAATAAAGCAGAACATTTACCCTTTTTTGCTAGTAATTATTTTTATTATATTTTTCCTTTACCATGTTTATCTTATACGATGCAAAAAAATTAACTTGCAATATATTAAAGACTAAACACAAGGCCTGAAACGTTAAAAGTTATTGTAGAAAACAGGAAAAAAAGATCTTTAGCATTGGTCTTGGCAATGATAGCTTGGATATGAAACCAAAAGCTCAGGCAACAAAAGCGAAAATAAAAGCTCCTGCACAGTAAAGGAAACATTTAAGAGTAAAAAGGCAACCTAGATCTTCTGTAAGTCAATAGCAAACATAATAACAATACCAACCTGATAAAAAAAATAAGCAAAGGATTTGAATAGCGATTTCTCCAAAGAGGTCATACAAGTAGCCAACAGGTATAAGGAAAGATACTCAACATCACTATTCATCAAGGAAATGCAAATTAAAAACACAATGACATATGTTCTCACACCTGTCAGGATGGGCATTATTAGGAGACAAAAGATAAGTGTTGGTGAGGATGTGGAGAAATGGAACTATGTTCCCTGTTGGTGGAACTGTAGGTGATGCAGGCT
>PVKM010037997.1:0-14259 GCA_004027735.1 Carollia perspicillata | reverse complement strand
AAATATTTTTATTTATTTTTAGAGAGAGGGGATGGGAAGGAGAAAGAGTGGGAGAGAAACACCAGTGTGTGGTTGCCTCTCATGTGTCCCCCACTGGGGACCTGGCCCGCGCAACCCAGGCCTGTGCCCTGACTGGGAATCGAACCCATGAGCCTTTGCTTCACAGGCCCGTGCTCAATCCACTGAGCCGCACCAGCCAGGGCTATTTATTGATATATACATATGTTGCTCTGACAGGAAGATATTTAGTAAGTGGAGCCTCCCCTTAAAACATTTTTGGAAATATGTTTAGAACATAACATAAAAGCTGGGAGCTGAAGAAGAACATCAACGTGGCACAAAGACCGGAAGGGACCTGCCCAAGGTCACACTGTTCGTGTGAAGGACCCAAACCTATGCAGTCTGGCTTCAGAGTTCATCTTCTAACCACTGTGCTAAACAGCCCACGCTGCCACGTCGTGCAATGCTGATCACCTGTCTTCATCTGAACTACTCGTTTATTCGCTCTTGTATCTGGATAGTCCAGGTTATGTTATGATGACAGACAACCTTGGAAGTCTCCGTAGCTCACAACGGCCAATGTGTATTGTGTTCTCAGTGTTGGTCCACCATGGTCAGCGTCCCTCTGCTCCTGATGGTCTTCAGTACAGTCCAGGCTAACGGGGCAGCCTCCAATGGGATGCGGGGACAGAGTGGGGTGAACTGGGGTCAGACTTCTCTGGCCAAAGCAAGTGACAAGGCCAAGACTGCTGTCAGCAGGGTAAGAGAGGATTCTCCTCCTGCGGGGAGGGACAGTGAATTTGTGAACAATAATATCATCTACCACAACGTCTAACTTCTATCCAAAAGCATAAGATCATGTACGTCTAAAAAAGCATAACTTTATACATTGTACTTTTCTTCGATTGTTATAGTCTGTCGCTTCTATAATCTAAATACGTGCTTATAATTAGATTCAAGGAGGAAAAAAATTGGAGAGAACATTGCGTTCAATCCTAAGAGTTTAAAAAATCAGCACCTGGAGAAACTGGATATCCACAGGCAGAATGGATTTGGATTCTTACCTTATACTGTATACAAGAATTAACTCAAAATAGATCAAAGATCTGGATGTAAGAGCTAGAACTATAAAACTCTAAGAAGAGATCATAGGAGAACAGCTTCATGACACTGGATTTGGCAATGATTTAATGGCTAGGACACCCAAAACACAGGCAACAAAAGGAACAATAGATACGTTGGACTTTATCTACAGTAAAACCTTTTGTGCATCAAAGGACGCCATCAGGAGAGTGAAAAATCAAATTGAGCCACTTCGAAGAGAAAGAGCTCAGCTGCCAAGCTTCCACGGGGGGCTTCCCCTGCTGTTACTGCCACTGAGGTACTCGGTGGGGGTCGTGCAATAGACACAAGCGTTTTCTGAGGGGGGCATGACTGGTGTGTTTTATAGGAAAGAAATCAAGGCGCAGAAAGCAGAAGGAACTGCAGATTCACACAGCATATTGGACACAAGGCAGAAATCTAATCCAATGGTGTATTAGATTTCCATTGCTTTTTTAAAAAACACCCCACTGCTACCCTATAAGGTGACATGGATCCATTCTTCTAATGATCTGGCCACCCCTGTCCCTCAGTAATAAACTTATAGTCCTCGTATTTCCTTTATACTCCCTACCCACACCCCAGTCTAGCCCACGGGGCCCCTTGTAGAATTGTGCAGAACACCTCCTCATCTTGGGGAAAATTTGAGCTGTCTGTCGCCTGGGAAAATCACTAGATGTCTACATATCCGGACTCTGAAAGTCTGCAATTTATTCTGTCACAGAACAGGAAGTGTGGCAACCACAGTTCTCCCTTTTCAGAGCAGAACGGTGGTGGTTTCCTCTCTGTAGTCTGAATTCTGGGGCTTACCTTTCTGGGGTCAGAATTCTGCTTCTTCTTATTTTTTTTTTTACCACAAACTCGGGTCCTCTTCCCTTCCCTAGCTGCGACACTTCTTTGCCAACACTGTCAGATTACTGATGTAGTTCCAACGTCCGCTCTACCCCAAACTCGAATTATTCCTGGCAGTCCCCTTCAAGCAAACTCTAACACCTAATGCATTGTCTCATTTTTAAACATTATGAATAAGCGGCATGCTAATTAATCAAAAATCATGAAGCCTAGAAATACAGGAACAGAGCTTAGTGATGTAATAAAAATAAAACTGACAATTTAATTTGACACCCATCTAATGACAGAACCACTGTGGCACTTTGTCATTTGATGTAAATAAATGGTAAGCATTTTACTTAGGTGACTGTAATCTCCGTTAACTTTGTAAGTCTCTCCTATGATTTAATTCTTGTCCCTGAAGAGCCACGGCATCTCTCTTCCCCATGCCATGCGCTGAGGAGGGTGTGCAGCCGAAGTCATCTTGTGAGTACGGAGAACAGAGAGGATGCTCCACGACTCTGCTGCCTCTTTCTTGCCTTCCTTCCCGTCTGGCCAAATGAACTTGTTGTTGCCTTCTGCATGATTTCCGTTTGTCCCTGGCATCCCCTTTCCCCAAATGCCCACTCCTTGCCTCCACCTAATGTTTCCTTGAGCATTCCTCTCCTTTTTCTTTTTTTTTCTTAATTTTATTTATTTATTTTTAGAGGGGAAGGGAAGGAGAAAGAGAGAGAGAGAAACATTGACGTGTGGTTGCATCTCATGCGCCCCCTACTGGGGACCTGGCCTGCACTCCAGGCATGTGCCTTGACTGGGAATTGAACCGGCAACCCTTTGGTTTGCAGACCTGCACTCAATCCACTGAACTACACCAGTCAGGGCCTATGCTTCCCCTTTTTCTACTTCTTGATCAGCTGGACCTGTCCAGGGCCAGTGTGATGCCAACCAGTGCAAGGCTGTGGTGTCTTTGGATCAGTAGGCTGTCCCTGGTAACCTAGTCTCTCCAGAACTGTAAGGAGGAATTTGTGGTCACTGGGGCCCAAGAGTCAATCCCAGTTTCTTAAAATATACACAACAAATATTATCAAACAATCAGAATCTGTTAAAATGGAAATTCAGGCCAAGACCAAGAAAATTTGTAGCTTGAGTCTCTCTTAGGGCTTTGCTGGAGAACAGAGATTCAGTCATCGTGGTCATCTTGGCCACTGGGTTGTCTTAAAAGGAGTTTCCTAGCATATTCCTTCCTGCCTAGACCCCTCCTTCTCCCCTGGGACAGTGCTCTCTCTGCTCCAAGCCTGCCTCCGGGAGCCCTTCCCCAACCCTGGCCTCAATTCAGACCGAGGAGGGCCTGTGCTGTCCCACCTGGGGTGGGCTGGGGGCATGGGGATAGGGTCCTCTTGGGAACAGAGATGAGGTCACAGAGGTAGCAGGTGAAACCCTGTTGACCCGTCGGAGATGCTCCGTTCTATAGAAACATACCTGCCTTTATACCATCTGAGGTGCCCCCATGAAACCAACCCTTTCCCCTAGACATGGCTGGTCTCCAGTCCCTCAAGGTGGAGTTCAGAAGCCCATCACCCACCCCAACATGCCAGGACCTCTTCTAGTTTACAGGTGGATGAAGGGGGCTTTGACTCGATGACCTTTTCAGGTCTAAAAAGAATCACGGGTGTGACTGTCCCAGGAAACGGGGGCTTGAGGAACTGCTGGGTCAGAGTGGGGAGTGTGCCTCAGCTATGTCCATCCAAGTTTGTTTGTGGAGGGCCCATGTGTCTGCTCCGAGGATTCATGAGGGAGCTCTGCCCGTAACCTGTGGGAGACAGCACAGTAATTTGATGTTCGATATTTTCTTCTGTTGTCTTCATAAGTATATTTGTTGTTCTTGTCAGAGACCACAGAGAACACGGTCATTTGGCGGGCTTGTCACAGATCCAGTGGTGCGGGGTGTCACACAATGTAGCATCAAATGTCTTCGTTAGGCCCACGGTCACACAGTTGAAACTTTGAAGCTGATTGGCGACCAAGGGGAGAAGATCGTGTGGTTACAACCCATCACGCCAGCCCTGCTTTTCCCTGATTTCAGTTCCCTTAGACCCCAAGTCCATCTCTAAACTGACCCTTTCGCGTGAACTCTCCTGTGAGCTTTTCTGGACTCACAGCCTTGGATCAATTCACCCCATGCTCGGTCAGAAACATCTCATGGGTCCTCTGTCCCATTTCCTCCCAGAAGTAATGTTTTCGTGCCGAAGGTACTATGAGCACAGCGGGAGGCCTGAGAGGAGGAGAAAGAGATTTCTCTTTCCTTTCTGGGTAGCAGGCAGCTTTAGGACACACTTTGTTGGCCGTCTCCCACCTCTTTTTCTGTCATTCAGCCCCTTCCAGTCTGACTGGAAAGAGTCTGGTTTCATGGAAAGGCCAAGAGTTTTGGGATCAAGTGGAAATGGGATCAAACTGTGGCTCCATCAGTTCCCAGCTTGGTGACATCTGACACGTTTCTAAGTCTCTCATCCTCCATTCGACTGTCTATTAAATGAGGATTAATGAAAAGCTTTTTCTGCAGCATCACTGTTAATACTACAGAAATGACACGTGTAAGGGGCCTGGCACGTAGTGGACAGTGAATCTGCCTTCCTCTCCTCCGTGGGATGCCCACTGACGGGCTGCAGGGCTGACTTGCCTTCTGTCTGACTCAACCTCTCCTGACGTCCCCTGCAGTGTCCTGTTGTCCCCAGTGCTCTGTCCGTGGCACGGCAGAGGGGGGATAGCTCTTGGGAGTTAATGTTCATAGATATAAGGTGCAGGCAAGTTGCTTATGATTTCCTTTCTTTAGATAAAAAAGTCATAGCTGGGGAACTTGTAAGAACCTGTCATAAAAGGTGATCTGTGGGTTAAAAGAGACTTATGAGATATATTTGGATCCTGATTTGAACAAAATAATTTGTTGTAGGAATACTCTTCTCTCTACTTAGAAATGTTTGATATGTTCCATAATATTAAAACATTTACGGGAAAATGTGGGAATAGATGGGTTGGAAGAAAGGAGAGGAAGAGAACAAAGACATACGTCTCGGCCTTTGTGTCATCCAGGACAAGCCCACTGAATCTCAGGTCTAGACCCTTGAGGCAGACAAGGATCCCTAGGAAAATGTGCAGTGTCTACATACTTGCCGTTGAAAATGGAGTTGTTGATCCAACACCATCTTTTCTCTGCTTGCTGGTATTGTAAGCCCATAAAATACTTCTCAGCTCCAGTTATGTCCTGGAGAAACTTCTAGAAAACAGAAGGTTCTTTGCCGTTGTTTCCCTTGTGTCAGTGGGCCCGTGATTATATCTGATTCTTGGGTCAAGGAAGACTGGCAGGGGACTCTGGGACTGGCTACTGGTGGCAGCCGACATAAACCCCAGAGAAGTGACTCCCAGTCTACCCAGGGCATCAGGATCACTTGGAGAGCTTGTTAAAACAGGCCGTGAAGTCTGCTGTAGGGGACCAAGGCTTTAGATTTCTAACATATTCCCCAGTGATGGGAAATGACAGGGGAGGGTGCTGTACCATCTAAAACAAGGTAATTTCAAATACATCCCCCGTCTGGGCACTCTCTGCATAGGGTTGTTTCACTGATTGCCAGAAATTTCGTATTCCAAATGAGGTTTGGTCGAGTGAATTTGCCAAGTACTTGGCGAGAGAAAACAGATTTAAAGTGTATTGCTAAAGCATGTAATTCCACGAGAAATAATCAGTGTTTATTGAATATTTGTTGGCTTGACACTAATCCAAGACATCCTAGTTTCTGTGTTAAATTAAAGAATAACAAATCTCCCAGCCAGCAGGCTGGGAACTCCTGGCCTCTCCTACACTCTCCACATACTCAGGGGACATCCGAGTCCGCTGGGATGTTCTCTGCCTCCCCGTGGCTGGTGCCTGAGTCCCTCCTTTCCCAATGTTCTCCTTCCTGGAAATATCCGCTTTCATTATCTTTAAAAATCAATGACCAAATTTACTCATTTAACAAACATATCAGTGTCTATTATGTGCCAGGCATTGTATGAGACTGGAGATATGGAAACAAATTTGTTTCTCCTAAAGAAATTACTATCTAACACAGCAGTTGGCAAGCTACGGCCAGCGGGCCAAATCCAGACTGTAGCCCATTTTCCTAAATAAGGGCTTTATTAGAACATAGCCAGGCCCACATTAAAAAAAACAAACAAACATTGTCTATGGCTGCTTTTGAGGTACAATGGCAGCATTAAGTAGTTGTGACAAAGACCTTATGACCTGAAAGCCATAAAATATATGCTGTCTGGCTCTTTAAGAAAAAACGTGCTGACCTGTGGTCTAACACAAGGGCTCTTGACTCTTTTGCTGGGCAAGCTTCCTAAGGGATCTGTGAAGCTGTTGGAATTGTATTCAAAGTATTGTGCTCATCTAATGTTTCTGGGAGGAGGTGCATAGCGTGCACCTCCAGTGAACTCTGGAGACCCCAGTCATGCCAACATGTTGAAGATGCAAAGCTATTTTAAGAGAAGGTAGATGAGGGCCCTGGCTGGTGTAGCTCAGTGGATTGAGCACGGGCCTGTGAGTCAAAGGATCGCGGTTCGATTCCCAGTCAGGGCACATGCCTGGGTTGCAGGCCAGTTCCCTGCAGGGGATGCACGAGAGGCAACCATACATTGATATTTCTCTCCCCCTCTCCTTCCCTTCCCCTCTAAAGATAAATAAATAAATAAATAAATCAGGGAAAAAAAAAGAGAGAAGGTAGATGAGTCAACCAGCACAGCTCGGTGCCCTGGGAAATACGTGCTGGGTCGGGTCCAGGCAGAAGGAGGAAGTGACCGATGCTGCGTGAATTTGGGGTTTCCCAGAAAGACTCCAGAGGAGGTGATGCTTGAGATGGATTTTGGCAGAGGGCTGGCTGTTAGGCAAATGCTAGGCAAGGGCATGGGTCAGGGTTGGACTGTCTGGAAGAGGGAGCGTCAGATCGCAGGTAGACTGCAGAGCAGCCTGGAGCATTTGAGGAACTGCAGGATGTTCAGTGTGGTTAGTGCAGACGTAGGAGGGAGATGGCTTGGGACTCAAACCTCGAGAGGCTGGGCTGCGTGTCATGCTAGAGAAGCTGGACTGGCAAATGGCACAGACAGTTTGGAGCCACAGAGATTTTATTAGATCAGTTCCCTGGGGGATAGGTAAGAAGGGTCAGAACTAAGGGCAAAGTGAGGAGTTGGAAGAGTTTTGAAGAAATCTAGATGCAAGGTGAATTATTTTCTACAGGGATAGATGGGAAAGGATTTGTTCAGCGACTGATTTAAGAGTGAAAAGAAAAGGTCAAGTTCCAGCAAACTGTCAGCACTTGATCTTGGGTGGCAGGATTACTCACCAGTATTTGGAATGTAACAAGAGGGGCAGGTGGGTAGGGTTTAGTGGACTCGGTTGGAATATGGTGAGTGTGGTGCTTTTGAAACATCGAAGGGCAATTTCATGTACTGTCTGGTCTGGAGAGACCTCGCCGGAAGAGGCTGAGCTGCAGATACAGACTTGAGAATCCTCAACAAACCACTGGTGTGGAGCTTTTTCTGGGCTTAGCGTGGAGTACAAGTGGTAGAGAATGCCAAGGATGGCTCTTGAGATGCACCAAGACTTAAGGGTTGAGTAGAAGGAAAGAGGCTATCCACTTCCTGTCCCATTCCCCGCTCCCTTCTTCTTTTTTCTCCCCACTCTCTTGCTCCTGGTGTTCTGCCATAAAGTAGTTTTTTCTTCCCATGGGGGTCCTTAGCCCTGGAGGATCTGTCGCTCTTTGTTGGACAGCTCCATCCAAGATCCACAGAAGATCCTCATACGCATTCTAAGAAGGGGGAAGGGACGAAGGGGAGGGAAGCAAGATTACTGTATGCAGCACTATGTCTAGCACTCTGCGAATGCCTGGGATTTGCGGGAGAGGCAACTATAAACTAAACTATACGGTCTGAAATTGAGTAGAGTGTAGGTTTGGGAGTGAGAGAGCCCTCAAGTTCACGTGCCGTCACTTGGTAGGTGTATGACCTTGGTCAAATTATTCCTCAGTGCCCTAGTTTCCTCAGATATAAATTATGGGTAATAACACCTCCTCAGAACTGTGCTGACAATAAAGGAGATAATAAGACAAAGCTTTTTGCATCGTGTTAGCTAGTTTCATCATAATTGGATACTGGAATCCCAATTCTATGACCTAATTCTGTGTGTTTCTTATATCACTCATTTTGTTAATTTGCAGCTTCCATATTTACGAGGCAAACTGTGATGACACATTAATTAACAGCTCGTATCTTTGCAGTCTCCTATGGTTCTTAAACAGCTTTTATACACATCAGCTCATGTGGCCATTCCCTGCACTTCAGGTATTCTGGTCCAGTCCCAGGATACCAGTCTGCTCTTGTGCCCACCCCCCGCCCCCCGGGAGAAACCACAGAGGGTGGGTTTCACGAGCTCAGGTGGATCTGAAGAGCACACCCCAGGCAACTGAGAAGGGTCTCCCGTCTCCCTGTTGAGGACAAGGAGCTCGAGCTCCCAGCCAGCCACCACTCCACCCCTCACCCCCAGCGCGCCCCCGCTCCACCAGTCAGGTTGCCCACCACCTCCTCCCCCTGAGGCTGGCATCAGGTGGGCTGCTTTACGTGCCCTTCTAGTACTCTTGCCGGTTTCTCTGGTGTGTTGACAATGGCCAAAGTCGATCCTTGTGCTTCACAAATGGCCCTGCTTTCATCCCGGGACATTTCAGAGATGGACAAGAAAAAACATCTTCCCTGATGAAAATCCCACCTCCTGGGGCAGGCTAAGGAAATCGAAGGGAAGAGATATGAGATCAGTGGTCGAGGGTGTGGGCCCTGGAACCCGGTCAGAAGACAGTGGGACACGGGTTTGCTCATAACGATTTTGTTCATACAAATCAGCCTCAATCCAGGAAGAAGTTTTATCCAGTCGAGTCTCAATTTCCCTGTCTGTAACATGAAGGGGATGAATTAGAAGGTCTTTTTCTGCCAAATACAATCTTGGGAAAAGTCCCCGAGAGAGGTGTTTAGGAATCCAGCACCTAAGCACCTGGCAGAGAGGAGATTATTGTCACGCACGTTACCTGTTCCATAGCTCCTTTTGGGGCTGAAGCTGTCATTACTTTTGCCCAAAATCCACAGACTGCAAAGAAATCAGCTGTTGGCTCAGCCCCAAATGCCGGGTGAGCATAACAAACGTCCCCACAAGGGCTGCTAGGCACCGAGACTACTCGTGGAAGATTTTGAACTCTCTGACTCTGGGCCAGAATGTGTACATGTTTTCGTGACTGTGTTCATTCTTTCCTACTCGTATTTTCCTCCTGCTCTTCGATGTGATAGGAGTGGCACCTTCAGGCTGGGTCATCAGGAAGCCAGCTCCTACCCACCTCGCTGCCTTCTAATCACATTCCCTCCCTCATTTATTTTCCCTCCTGGAGAAGATTCTTCCTGCTGCAGTTGCAGCAAAATCCCTTGATATGAGGCTTTTCTTTCTAAGCTTTGGACACATAAGTTTATGCACACAGAAGAAAATTTCTGCCTCTGTGAAATCCTTTATCTTCGATTACTGCTCTTAGTACAGCCTATCATTAGGACAAACTGTGGCTGAACTTTCACATTTTAGCAACAACAACCAGCATGGCTGAGTATTTCGGCTCAGATTAGCCAACTCATACTCTAGGACAAAAGCTTTGTGTGGGGTTCTGCATCTCCGAGGTGGACCGGGGAACCTGGCCCCTGGTGTGTCGGGGGAAGTGAGGAGGGTAGTGTCAGTTGCTCGCGGGTGGACATACTTGGGCACGTCACCTCACCTTCTGAGAAAAGAACCAAAGGACAAGACAGTGTGGAGCCGGGGTAGGAGGTTGCTCAAACACTCACAATAAAGCAGAAATAAGGTCATTCCGGCAATTTTAAGCGCCAGCACGATGAGCACAGAGATGGTCATGTGCCAGTTCATGACGAAGGAGCTGAGGAGGCCTGTGGGGACTAGAGCACAGAGCCACCATCAGTGTCTGGGGACGAGGACTCTTTCCAGCATGACGCATGCCAATGTCTTCCTCAGGCACCCTTGGGAAGGGGACCCGGGAGACAGGCGTGCCATTGACAGGTGCCGGGAGGAGATGCAGCACGGCCCCGAAGATGGGTAGGATTCGTGCTGGTTGGGAGCCTTGGAGCTTGGCGTGGCATCTCTCCTTCACCCACTCTTTAGCTCTGGGCCTCAGCCCTGCCCCCTTCTGTGGCTACTGCATTCTGTCTAATAAAATAACTCCTTTCCTGGACTTTGAAAGCCCTTCGCCTTGAAATGACTCTTGTTCCTTCGCACCTTCCTTAGTCGTCTTGGCCATACTGACTTTAGTTGTGAGAAGCCTCAGTCTTAAGGACTGTGTTGGGAGCTGACAAATAGGATGGGGTCCTTGAGGGTCTTGGTGCTGGGGAAGAGCCAACCATCTGTGCAGAGGACAGACACGTAGACTTATCTGTTCCCCTCCTGGGAGGCTGAGCTTGGTGGCAGGTAGGGATCTTCCCAGTGGCCTTATTCCTGGCACAGTGGGCGGAGGCCCCTTTTCCTGAGAATACGTTCCTTCTGCTCAGGCAACGTCCGTCCTTCTTCACGGTCTCTCTGTCCTGGCAGCATCCCCAGGCAAACCCTTCTTCCTGTTCAGTGTTCTTGGCAAAGAGAGAGGGCGGGGCAAGGAGGGAAGGGAATCGACAGCTTTTGCAAGAGGACGGTTCCTGCCAGAGCAGTTCCAACACAGAGGACCGTTTTTAGGAGAATTTGGAAGACAGAACACCTCGATGCAGATTAATCCTTTCTCTGTATGTGAATGTCATTGAAATACAGTGGGAAGGAAAGGTAGGAAACTCTTAACAAACAGGGGACCTGCATGAAGGGTATCTGGAAATCATTTGTACTTTCCTTGCCACCTTTTTGCAAATCTGAAGTCCCACATATCAGTGAGCAGGTGCTCATGTGCCCTGTTCTGTCCACTCACTGCCTGTCATACAGCTTTGCTCAGTCCCTTCTGGCCCCAGCGCCTCACCTCCCAGACTGTGTGCCCTGCGACAATGGCGACTCCTCAATATTTTTTGAGCATGGTGCTCTGCTGGGTGCAGGGGACGAAGTGAGGGCGAACAATGCTCAAGTCTTATTGTCAAGGAGTGTTTATTGCATGTTAAATTTGAAGTTTTCCTTTTATTGCATTTTCCCTTAAACAGCTACATAGATTCATTGGAATATATTGGTAAGGAAACTTGAAAAAATGAGAGACATCCATATAAGTTCACACATTTAACTGTGGTCCTTGTCAACACTTCTGGGTGTGTGTTCTTTCTAGATGAATAGGTAGGTAGAAAAAATAGATATTGATTCATTTAGAAATGGAACCATTTTGAACATAGGGGTGGAGAAAAGTATGTTTGTGGAGCATATAATAGGTGCAAAGCACCAACAGAGCCCTCTCCCTTCCCCCGAGCACACACACATACATGCTCTATGCTTGCTTACTAGACAATTCTTATTCCCCCTTCGGATCTCAGGTTAAATGACTTCCTTCAGGAAAGTTTGCCTGCCGATTCTCCTTCCCTGCTCCAGCTGGGTTGAGGTGCCCTTTATTTATGGTCTCCTTAGATCATGTCTTTTTCCTTGAGAGTGCTTATTGCCTGATAATGCATTTGTGTGCTTCCCCTGCTGGACGCTAGGAAGCCCTGGAGGCGGGGCCGAGTGTCTGTCCACCTCCGTGACTCCAGCCCATCCGTGGGGCTTGGACACCGCAGCGTGGCAATGGGCTTCTAGGCTGGTTGGATTTCACGATTTATTTGAGAGAGGGTAGCAGGGCCTACAAAATATTTCTGATCAATTAGCAAACTTTTTTTGCAAAATTCTTTGTACTAATTAATAAATTTGCTGTTGTAGTTTGCAGTAAGGATAATTTAAGAGCTAAACCATCTCTGAAGGAGTCGAGTCCTGATTAGAAAGCTTTGCATCTTCAATAAACACCCTGAAAAAGGACGGTGACTATAGCACTTCTGTGACAACTAACCCTGCCCCCCAGTTCATAGAATTAATTTTTATTCATTTATATGTTACTAGTACTGTGTTATTTTAAAGTAGATCACCACTCAGACCATGTGACAAGCCAGAATTTGTAGAATGAACAAAGTAAGGAGTCACTAAAAGGGCCCCCTCATGGAACTCGGTGACCCATACACTCACCTAAGGAGTCAGGGCCTTTGAGGTGAGGGGCGGCTGTGGGAAGCAGAGATTCCAGGGCAACTGTCGCACTTGCACTTGGAGCAGTGGTGTACGGAATCAATTACAAGCTGTGCTGCAGAGGAATAATGAGGACACGACTCCATTTCTGTCCAGCGCCACAGCACTAGGCAGAGGAAACAGTGGCTTAGCAGTAAGACTTGCTGCTCAGGTTGCCTCTAGCCTGGCAAAACAGAATGAGAAGGAAAAAAACCCTGTCTCCTCCCCGGCCCAGCTTCCCTTCTCAAGTCCCCTAGGATTCGACTCTGTGGGTATCTATCAGGTCCCATCTCAACTTTGAATGACTAAAACCGTACCTGCGATATTTACAACATCAAGAAATGACCTGTACCTGTGCACTAAGGAAAGCTTTGACATTTTCCTCTAGAAAAGCCACATTCATAAGCGTGACCAGCAAGAACTTCTGCGACAGGACTTGTTAAAATTAGACTCGTTCATGAGCTGAAAGGCTAAGGGGCGGCATTTTGCAGCGGTGAGGCCCTGAGTTCTGCGCATTGCATCATTCGTCAGAAAGCGCTCTGTGCCGGGAGGTTCGTGGATGTGGCAGCGCCAACTGTGTGCCAGACGCGCCCGAAAGCCCAGAAACACAGAAAAGCCAGGGCTTGGCGGGGTGGACCGGAGAGTGTGTTGTACTCCACGCACACACTAAACAACACTGAGATGAACGAGAGGAGCACAGACACAGCGTCAGTCCCCAGAGTCCCTGCTTGCTGGGTTATTGAAATGATTAGTGGGCTCCCTGGGGGAGGTGACATTTGAGTGCCTATAAGGCTGCCCCCAGCTGAGTGAGATGGTTCTACCATCGTTGTGCCTGCTCCTGGGCTTACTGGTTCCATTTATGGATTTTTGTCTCACCCATTATATTGTAGATCTTCTGGCTGCAGGTGTAAGAGCTTCCCCGCAGCCAGACGTAGGCAAGAGTGGTATGTATTGACTCATGAAATACGGTCAAGTGTTTTACAGTGAGACCAAAGCAGGACAAGGATGTAGCTGGACCGCTGGGACATCAGGAGCCAAATGAGACCCGGTTTTGCAATATCTGCCTCTAGTCCAGGCTCATTTCTGTTTGTGAGTGGAACTAGGACGAGAAACATAGCCGTGACAAGCTTTTGGGTTTTATGTCTTACACAGGTTTTCTTGGATGAAGACCTGGAATCAACCCATCGAATATGGTGTGGGCAGGATTGTGGCTAGCATTTTAGATGGAGCCAAGGAGGAGCAGTCCCTTGCAGAAGTAGGCGATGGTTCTCCGAAGAAAGAAGGTACCAGGAAGGAAAAAAATCTGGTCCATTTCGGCCATCCTCACTCCCTCTTACCTGCTCGCTCCTCCCAGGGCTGTGGCCTCCAGCCTTGCCTTTCTCTCTACCTTTATAACCCAATCCCAAATTTACCTGTCCCAGACTAGCTTCTCTTTGGATGACCAAACATCTGTTTCCACTTCTGTTCTCTAACCTGGATTTTCATTCCTCATTTTCATGAGCTGGCCGGCGTTTTCCTGCGAGGTGACATGGTGTCAACCCAGTTGCATTAAGCTCCAAACCACATTTACTTACCGTTTTCCCCAAACTCAATCCAACTTCCTTTCTCCACTTCTTTATTTTTGTTAACGATTGTGTCATATTACAACACACTTACACACTGAAAACATCCTTGATTCTTCCTTTTCTATCAACTACATATTAAAACACTAGTTGGTGTTTTTCCAAAGCTCTTTTCTACTTTTGCCATTTCCACTACTCCACTCAATTCCAAATCTTTAATCACAGTTGGGGTTCAAATGGCTCAAACCTTTTGCCTCCTCTGCTTCTAATCAGTATTAGGTAACACCATCAGACAGATCATTATAAAATCACTGTTATGGTCATGTCGCTTCCCTATTTAAGATTCCCTTATAGCCATTAACATTATTAACAAGCCTCTTGAGTTTTGGAGAAAATATTCGTAAACTATATATCTGTTAAGGGGTTGATATCCAAAATAGGTATGCCACTCATACAACTCCACAGCAAAACAAAACAGAACAAAAGCCAGACCTT
>PVKM010037996.1:0-14255 GCA_004027735.1 Carollia perspicillata | reverse complement strand
GCTAGAGGAAGACATTTCTTACTGAATGGAGTGCTCCAAGTTCTGAGCGTCCCCCTCTTGAAGCTGTTTTGAAGATGTGTTTCTTCAATCTGTTTTCTTAAGGGAAACAGCTGGCAGTAATGGAAGTCAGGCTTTCTTTTCAGCAGTGACAGCAGATTGACATCTATGCCCGCAATTATCTTTTTTATATTTTCAAAATCTATCTTTATTTTCATACAGTTTTTATTATCCTACACTGTGTTCTAATCTCTTAACATCACCTCACTATTTGTTTATTTGTATATTTAGCAATTCATTTGTTTACCTTTCTATCTCAGCTTGTTCAAAATTCATAATAATTCCATTCTTCTGCCAACTTATGCCAAGCTTGGTGATGGCACTAGAATCTGGGGGTGGCGGCTACATTCTCACGTAAACATAGTGAAAACATGATTGCCAGCTAATGACACGGGGGAAACAGCATTGAGCTAAAAAGCAGCCACCTCAAAGGGGAGGGCGCTTCTGGGTGTGCTGAATTTGGTGCAGGGGGAGGGGTGGAAGGTGGGATAGGAGACGTTTGGGGGCCTCTGATAATAAGGAAGAAGGTCTCCTCCTTAAGGAAATCACTGTTTTGACATTGTGACATTTGCATTTTTTAATGGCTGACTATCCTCTCAGCTTTCTGGACCTTATTGATTCTTTGCCGGTTGCACAAAGGAGGTATGTATAGATTTCTTCCAAGGACCAGTAGCATTTGTGATATATTGCTCTGTAAGAGCATGTCTCTGTTGTTGCATAAAAACCATTAAATTGTCCCTAAATTCTGGTCTATTAGAAAGAGCACAATAATTACAGCAAAAACTCAAGTTCAAGGTGTAGCTTTCCCATTTCCTAGGCCTGGAATAAGTCACTTCTCTTCTTCGAGTTTAGTTCTGTCTTTGTAATATGGAGCTAATAACTGCAGTGCTTTTATTGTAAGGTTTTTACAAGCCTGACCGAGACAATATCTGTGGAAAAAGGTATAACATTAAGAGTTTACTATTGTATTTTTATATTTAACTTAAAACACTTACCTTAGGAATGAATGCTCTTTACCTGGGAAATTTGCTGCTTAGGAAAATTAATACAAATAGCACAGATATTTGTGAAAATCATTACACTTTAAAGCCACTTTGCATATAAAATTATCCTAACATTTAACATTGATGAAGCCATCCTAGCCATGTGACTTTCTCAAGTTGTCTTAGAGCTGTGACACAAGAGATTGGAGGCTGACTTTCTCCAGATTTTTGCCTCCACACTGTGCTCTCACAGTCTGGGATGACTGTCCCCATTCCTGCCTGCTGTATGCCTACTCATGTCTCAGGCCCCAGCTCAGAAGTCACCCTTCTGGAACATAACTGCTCCTGGCAGAAGGAGTCGTTTCTGTCATTTTACAGCTCCTTATTCTCATCTGTAGACTGCCCCTCTCAGTTCCTGCTGTCTAATTGGAAATGACACCTGAATGCAACTCCAGGAGGTCAGGGGTTTTTGTTGCTTTTGATCCCTGTGCACTTCCCAGTGCCTACAGACATGCCTGCCTCACAGTGGGTGCTCGGTGAACCTTTATCGAATGAACAGATGGGTGAATGAATGAGTGAAGCAGATAAATCACTGTCGGTTTCTTAGGGGCATGAACTGGCTGACATCGATGTTTCTTGTGCCTTCATCTTAGTCAGGGCTTAGTGCCTACTAGCTTTGCATGTTTGTTGAATGAATAAATTTCTGGATTAGGGACTCATATACCTAAAAACAGAAGAGAAAGGCTAAATATTACAAGGTGCTCAAAATGTCACTGTATTTTCACACCATAGTTGTTTAAAATATGTTTTTATTATGTTTTTAGGTTATCAAAGACATTATTACTATTTTTATAATAATCTGTGGTAAACATCTGGAGCAGTTTTTAAAACCAAACAAACTGAATAGTTAGGCTTCTCTGGACTAGTTTTTAATACAATTTTTAAATTTTTCCCCTAAAAACAATGTAAACATCATTAGCATAGAACATACCCAAATATGTTTTACACCTTTAGTATCCTAATATACAGATATTAATAGTTGCCTATAAATAAGAATTATTGCAAATTCATAGTTAGTATCAAAATAATGAGAGCCAGATTTTTGCAGACAGGCATTTGCCAGATTTTTTGTAATTTCCTCTCCCTACTGTGTTTGAGGAAGTCTTTCTCATAGTAAGGATTCTAGAATTATACTTACAAAATTTTATATCCTCTTCAGCAGATGAGCTGACCGACTTATAGTCTCCATGGTAACAAGGTTTCTGCATCTCCCCCAACTCTTTTTAAAATAGCCTAAAGTCACAGAAGGGAACTTAGATATTAATAGCCTATGAAGTTTCAGCATGAACAACGGTTATTAAATATGCAGCTTTTGATTATTTATTTCTTGATCCAGAATCATCATGATATATAGCAACTAAGACTAAGCATATATGAATGTGATTTTAATACTCATGCAGATTAGGATCTTAGTTTGCTGAAATGATTAACTGTGGGCAACGGGTTTAAATTAGCCTTCATTTCCCAACTTCCTTTTTGCTAGTCAAGTCAGATTAGCTACTCTCCTCCATTTAGGAGTGAATAGCATAGTAATAATAATGCTGTAAGTTACTTTAACATCTATGTGAAAGACAAAACCAGGGCTCTTTTGTTGCTATGCAATTTCTCTGAACACCCGTTTATGTTAGGCGTAAGTGTGGTGTTTGTACTAAATAAAGAAAAAGCAAGGGTGATTTCTTGGGGCTGTAGACTCTGTTGACTTACTTGGATTCTTTGACACCCATAAAAAGTTGCAGCCCCAAACCCAGCTTGTGCATAAATGATTCTCTAAGCCTAGTAAGATATTTTGAAATAGGGTTGTATTTGGTTTCTTGAAATTCTTTTTCTCCCCCCGCAGAAGTACCCTATTTTTGATATAGCATGACCTAGAGTATCACACAGAAAAATTGATTTTTATTTTTGGGCCTACTTCTAAATATTTATTTTTGAGAAGTCATGCCATATTCTTGCTTATTAGCTGTAAACATTGACATACATTGTTGTTCTATCAAAGATCTAGAATAAAGGATATATTTTTCTCTAAAACAGCAGAAATTTATTAATATCTGGACTTCTTGACATTGCGATGGGGTTTTAAAAATGTTATTGGAGCTAACATCCTATTACAAGATTGTCTGAGAGTCATACCTGAGAAGCCACTAAAGCTATTTCCGCCTCGCTTTCCACTGTCATGTCTCCATATTTATTTTCTTTGCTGTCACCTGATCAGGTGGAGCTGTGTTAAGACTTAGTGTGGAGGGTATGTGGGAAAGTAGCAACCGATTCTACTAAAAAAAGAAAAGGGTGTTGCTCATATGCTTGTGATTGAGATTTGTTTGGTGGGGGGTGTCTGCTGATGACACTGTTGTCATCATTGCAACTCCTGTTGTGGGGCAGATCTCCTAGGAGCCTGAGGTCCTCCTCTACTCCTGGCCTATAGCAGTTGGGCTTTGTTTTGTCCAAGGTTCCTCTGAACACTTTTGTGCAGGGGTTTATTTGGGAAGTGATCTCAGGGAGCAGGGGTGGAGAGAGTGCAAAGCCGAGACTAGAATGTGTTAACAAGTTGGCCAGTGCTGGGAACAACTAGTAGTTGATGACACCACACCTCCCTAAGGAGCCTTATGAACTGCGTGTCAGAACTGTCCACCTGGACCACAAAAGGGGGAAGCATTTCTCCATGGGCATCTGTCCCCCACTGGTCAAGGGTGGCCCCATGGGGTTGGCTCCCTCACACTACCAGGTTGCGCATGCATGAGTATCACGTATCCTGCCCCTCCTGGTCAGAGAACCCGGGACTGGAAGTCGGAGGCCCAGGGCACAGGTGAGGCCAGGCACTGTCGGATCACACTTGTGTGAAACTGGCAGAAGGCTGGGTGGCACTGATCACTGCAGCAGTGACAGGAGTACGGGGTGGAATCTGGAAGATGTGAAGTGGCTCCTGAAAGGTACATGCGTGCATCTCAAAAACACTGGTGCCTCCCTCATCAGTTCATGGCTTATTACCTTGTGGAGGGAGAATTCTCTGCATCCTTCCAGGAAACAAAGGTGGTGGATCCTTCAGTCACATGCGATAGATCCATGCTTACAACCTGCCTGACCCTTCTGATCCCTTCCTCAGCCTGGTACCTCCGCCTCATTAAGAGGAAACAGTCATCATGTCCAAGCTTCATGGAGCCGTTCCAGCTGGGTGTTAGGACGGTCTCAGGTGTCCTTGACAGGACTTTGAAACCAGAGTCACAGGAGAATGTTCCCATGTCAATGTTCCTCTTTACCCAGAGGAACATTGTATTTTGTATTTTCTACCTTCCAGTCTAAACCCCTTAGGATCCAGTCTAAACAATCTTCTTCTGGCTCTTGAGCTGATATGTATTCCTTTGATGCTTTGATGAATAAACAGTTTACTTCCATTTAAAAAGTTTTTTATTGATTGATTTGAGAGAGAGACATCAATTTACTGTTCCATCCATTTATGCATTCACTGGTTGCCTCTAATATGTGCCCTGACTGGGGATCAAACTCGCAACTTTGGTGTGTGGGGATGACACTCTAACCAATTAAGCTAAAAATCAGCTTACTTCTGAATATGCAGTTTGCTTCTGAAGAAGGAACTGTATTTCTCTGTTTGGGCTGTGCCAAGATTTGACCCTAGTTATCAGCTCAGAAGCAGTGAGATGAGGTAGCAGCAGATTTTAAAAAGGACAAGAATTTCCTTGTTAGGCATCTACCTCGTGTGAAGACTTAGCAGGGTCTCTGGGAAAGGGGAGGCTGCTCTCCTCCAGCCAGAAGGAGAGAACTGCTGTTAATGGCTGGGAGGATTCAGGGATGTAACATTCTTAGGCTCATCCTCCCAAACATCCAGATTCCAGGTCAAATAATCACCTGACTGGGTGATTTTCTATCAGGGCCCTGACTTCAGCCAAGGAGACACGTTGAGACTGCACTCAGCCCCTTTGCAGGCCTTTCAGTGTTACAGTTAGTGCCTGAGCCTGATTTCCCACACTCTGTGCCCGGTGGCTGCAGGAGATGAAGGTCAGCCTAATGGCTGTCAGAGAGGCCTTCCACAGTGTTCCTTGTGTTTCTAGTTGACTCACCTGGATGTGTAATTTTAATGTTACCTCTTCAAGGCTCCCAAAGCAGTTAACAAAAGCCAGACAACTCTATGATTCTTCATTTACCCTTGACCCCCATGTCATTCAAGTACCACAGCTACCACTTAATTCAGTATTTCGTGTACCATTTGCACCTCATCCTAATCCACCGAAGTTAAGCATAATAGTAAGTGTGATGATACTGCATGCCAGGGAGTCACCATCCTATTACCCCCAGCAAAAGGGTGAGTGATCCAGCTCTGTTATCCAGAGGGTCTGCTTTTCAAGTCCACTTCTTTATTAACTTTCTTAGCTTGAGTCCACAAGGAAGCAGAGCCTGAGATAAACACGTGCATGCAGGTGGTTTATTTGCAATGTGATCCCAGTTGGATCAGAGGACCTAGGAAGAGAAAAGGGAAGGAGGGAAAGCCAAAACATGCATGCATTATCAAACTGACCACTGCTGAGGGCAGTGGGTGTCCCTGTACCTTTGAGGAGACTTATAAGATTTATCTCCGAACTGTCTGCCTTGCTGCTGAAATGAAGAAGCATGTACCCATTGGCTTCTGTCCCTGCTGGTGATGACCTCCCGGCACTTCTGGGTTGCAAGTACATGAGGGTGGAGTGGATACCTGTGGGTGCCTAAGCCTTTGTTGGCATGAGGAAGCTCTGGAGCAGGAGTTAAAGGGGATGTAGAGGGGGAGAGAGAGAGGCAGAGGAGAGGTGCGGTCAGATTATACCTGCACAAATCTGGCTGAAGCCAGTTTGGACCTCCTTGCCTCAGCAGGGCTGGAGTAGGATGTGGGGCTGAGAGGTTGTCAAGTGATGGGTGAGGGATGTCTAACAAGACTTCCTTGGTTAAATGGATTCATTGGTTATACTCACTAATGGTATCCATTTTCTATTTTTCTAATGTGAAAATATTTAACTTTTGTAATCAAGAATAATGTTATTAAAAATATTATGCCATTCCTTTAAAAAAAAACAAATAGTGTAGTCTTAAAGTGAGGTTATGTAGGACTGCTTAGGGGAAAGGGCAAGTGAAGAATGTAGAGGAGCAAATAACTTAGGAAATTAAATTACTGCTTGCTGTTGCTTTGCAAGTGGAATGTAGGGAAGTTAAACATGATAGCAAAGAAGCTGCACTTAACACTGTGTGAAGTCCTTGAATTGCTGGTCAGAATGGCTCATTGTTAAGAATTCTTTCCGGCACTTCCTGTACCTCTTAGGAGGATTATCTGCGTGTCTTAACAGATCTAATAACCAAGTCTTCAAAATAGATGTGACCGGCCAGGGAACTTGCCAGAAGTGAAACTCCATGGGAAAAAGCTCACTACTTCTCTTCCAATTGGCACTATCCTATGGATCAGGGTTGGAGGACAACAGATATGCAAGTAAATAAAATTTACTATTCAAGCAAGAATATGCGTTAAGCGTCTGTTCTTGCTGGTGGTGGAAATTATGTTCTTTCACAGGTTCTCAAGGAAAGCATTCTGAGAGAACCACCATCGGGGCCTGTGGTGTGGTAAGAGAGTAGAAGGCTGCCCCTGGGTGCCCAATGTCTCATCTCCATCCATCCTGCCATGGAAAAAGTCCAGCCTCATCTTCATCAAGGCCAAAACAAAGGCCAGTGTCCAGAGAATCTGTGCCATTGGTCCAGCGTCAGCACTCTCCTTTCTTGTCCAGGTAGCTTTGCGCTGTTCCTGGCTGTGATTGATTGCTTGCTGTGCTGCTGTACCCAGGCTCCCAGGCTCTTAAAGCTTGCATCTGGAGTCTGTGTGACTGCTAAGGCCACATGGTTGCTAAGGAGACAGAATGCACTGAGCGAACAGGGTGAGCATGTGTTACTCAGTGAGAGAGAGAGAGAGAGAGAGAGAGAAGGGGCAAGGTCTTTGTTAGCTGGGATTATATTATCTTGGGGTTGGGAAGGACCAGGCTCCCTTTTCAAACTAACCAACCAATTTCCCAAGATTTCATGGGCTTCTGATGGGTCCAGCCCCTGAACAATCTATTTCCTCAATCTTCCAGGGTTGTGTCTCTTATCTAATTTGATTCTTTTCTCAGGTTAGACTAACAGGCATCTATGGTCACCACCTTGGCTCCTATTACATATGTGCTTACCTCCTCCTTTATTGATTTATCCCTTCCTGTTGTGATCTGTGTGTAATGGACTACTGTGAAGTTGTAACTTCCTAGGGAAGCAAGCAGGCTTATGCTCCCTAGTGTATTATGTTTAGTAAGGTCTGATTTCCTGTGGCCCCCACCTTTATTAGTAACTAGCTAACTTCTATGCCAACACTCTGTGCTAGTCACCTGGCACAGGAATGTAAATAAGAATCAGCCCTTGATCTTAAGAGTAGTTCCTTCTGCTAGTTCCGATTTCATAGGACCACTACTGTATAGCAGCCAACTGGGGACTGATGTGTTTTGGTTTAATGTTGAATTGTTGGTGAATTCTCTATATGACTCGCGTAGAGAGGATATCTTGGATTTCATAACTATGTACATAGGATGTCTTGGATTTTATGATCTAGTTTCTCTGCCTGAGTATATTTTGATGCCAGTGTAGATGTAATTATCATAGCCAACCATCTTGAGGAAGTTTGTTTTCTTTTTTATGTATATCTGTCATTTGAAGAATGTATGCATGGAGTTCTAGACATTATGATGCACATATAAAAAAGAAAAATTTAAAAGAATAAAAAGCAGAAATACAACTTTGACTGTTTTCTTTTTGCGCCCTAGTAGATGTTCTTGCCTATGACTTGGAGTGTGTGACATCCACTTTGGCGACGCTTGACTTGGATGGCCATGACGACATCCATGTGTGACAACAGGGGTGAACCTTGAAAGATGTTAAAACTCATGTACTTGCCATTAGACATATCCAGACTTAAACCAGCCTCTCTGATACTTGTATATTGAAGACTGTCTTCTTAACATTTCAGAATTTTTACCGATTTCCAGTTCTCTGCCATTCAGAAGGCCATACTGCATTGTCTGCTAGAATCTAGAACAGAGTGGGCAGCCTATGTTTGCAGACAGGTTTTGTTGGCTCATCATTCAGAGAAAAATAATTTTGAGTGAGTGCCAAGACTTGAAGATGGGAATGTTGCACAAGGTACGGATTTTTAACTTGTCTTTAAAAAGAGAAGTTACAAAACGTAGTTCTGCATTCTTCTAGGGAGACAGTTGCCTGGAGGTAACCGTCTTACATAGGCATTTCCTCTTTCCGTCCTTGCTGACTCCCATCCCCCACTTCTCATCATCTCATACCCAGCGTGCTTCACTCAGTTATGCTATCTCTGTGTCTTCTGCGGAATTTACGCTGTCTCCTTTGATCTAAATTTTGAAAATGATTAATGTTTAAAAAGGTTTCTTGAAATTATATAGAGTGCAGAAAATCTATTCAGGCCTTATTCTGCAAGGAATGCTGTTTGCCTAGTTTATTCACTCAAAGCCCCGGAGGCGGGTTGGAGTTGGCTCGGAATAGTGTGGTTTATTATAGCCTAGTGGTTATGGCACAGCCTCTAGACTGAGATTACCAGGGTCCAGATTCTGTCTGCCATTTCCTACCTGGGACCTCAGGCATATTACTTAGCCATGTCCTGCCTCAGTTTTCTCATCTGCAAAATGGAGATAATAAATAGATGGATGTAAAATAACTGTCAAATAATATTGCTTAGCGTGTAGTAAGCAAGTATTGGCTGTTATATTATCTTTCATTTACCAATTCCTTTAATTTAGTATTTAATGATGATTATTTCACAGTCACTAACTAGATGAGAAAAACTAAACCCACAATGTGGAATAATCTACATGCAGTTAATTGAACATACATATTTGTACAATAGATTCCCATTTAATATCAGTATGTCTGGTATTAAAACCAATAGTTTCCACCCAGGAATTAGTAAATTCCTTAGGGTAAAGCAGCCATGGGCATTGTCTCTGACCAGGTCCATATGGGTACTTCTCAATTCATCTGCTGAACGTCTCCTTTGTGGCTTACTGGCCCACACCCTAAGGCTGATTGGAGTTCAGAGGGGCACTTTTTCATCCCCAAAGTAGATATGCTAATTTCAGAGAAGTGCCAGCCTTTCTGTCTAAAACTGCTCATAGTTCACACCTTATATCCTGCCTTCTGCTCTGTGTCCTTTCTAATTTGTCATTAGACAGGTCTGAGGAAAGCCAGACTTTAAGGAAGTTCTCTCCTCTCCTGCGTCCTCTGCCCCTTGCCTGCAATCTGCTCCGCCATGCTGCTTCAAGTTCAGTGCTCCTCGACCAGCCGCCTTCGCTCCTTCTGTGGCACTTCCAGTCTGGCTCAGCCACAGGGGTTTACGGTTTAAATTTCATGCCCATACCGGGAGTATGCCACTTTCGTTTGCTTTAGGGATGCATGTATCTTTCAAGAATACTGTTTTGTGAGTTCTTTATTGTGGTGGTTTAAAGCAAACTCACCTATACAAATTTACAGATGGGAAGGGACTGAATCAAAGCTATAAAAAGAGTGACTTAGAAGAGTGGTCAGGGAAATGTCCAGTCAGTGTGTGTCTCAACTCTGCAGAGTGGTCCAGACCCCCGGCTGGGGGAGTGGGGACTTCGGTGTACCCTTTGCAGCGTTTCCAATCCCTGAGTAGTTTTTCTTAAACTCTCCATCTGTTCTTTTTTCTTCTACTTGTTTTGATGCGTTAGGAGTTCTATACATTGATTGACCTGTGCTTATTTGTGGGACCAATAAAAGAATAGTGAACCAAAATTTTCAGAAACTTTTCCAAATAAGACAACATGAAAAATGAATTTATCCATTAATCTTTGGTATTTGCTTAAAAAGAATTACTCAGGACATTTGCATATCCACAATATATTCTTAATCATTATTTTTACAACTATACTTTATTTTGCTATTTGAAATGCCAGCTGCATCTGGAAACATTCCTATCATTGCCTTCCCTCCTTTGGGAGTGAGAAACCATAGCCTCTGCATCTGGCTTTTTTTTCTTATTCCGTGTGTGACTTGAGCAAGTCATTTACTGCCTGTAACTATACTTAATAAGCTCTTTCTACTTCGCAGAGTTTTGGGAGGCTCCAATAAGCCTACTTATTTAAAGTTGCTTTTAAAAGTAAACCGTGATAATGTTAGGTACTTTTACACTCCAGAATAGTAATTTAGTACATATTCAGTAGGCAGTCCGTGTTTGCTAATTTAAGATAATACTAATTAATTCTTATCTCTATTTTTAAACAGTTTTAAAGTTTTTGATGGAAAAGAAGCACATGCTCATTGCAAAACATCAGAGAAATGTAGAAAAGTGTAAAGATCACCTATACTGTGATAACTGCTTTCTATGAGCAGTTTGGTGTATAGCCATCCACGTTGGTCTGTGCATCTGTATGCAGAAACCGCATTTTTACCAGCACTCATGTATTGCTCTGTTACTTGCTCTTTTCATGTAAGGCTGCACTGTAGACATCTTTCTCAGTTAGTAAGCAAGAGCTAGTTTATGGCCTGTGTGCATACAGCATGATTTACTGGACTAACCTCTATTACTGGATATTTGGTTTCCCAATTTTCTACTTTAAAAAGTAATGCTGATGTTTGATTCTTTTATGATAAATGTCTAGAATGGGAATTCCCAAGCAGTTGTTTTCTAAGCCAAAAAATCGAACATGCCCCCACCATGAGTTATAGAACATCTGGTAACATGGGACACACGATTTTAGAAGAGTATTCGGTCCAGTCTGGGCCCCACAGCGGGCTCCAGCGTCAGCCTCACCAGAGCAGCAGCTGTCTCTCACGTAGTTGAAGGACCACACGGTAGTTACTGGAAAGAGCTGAGGATCTTCTTGCAGGGTAGGCAGCTTGACTTGTAGCCCAGTACGGTGGTTCTCCTGTGCATTAATAATGTGTTAATAATTACTTTTAAAAGTAGTTATGTTAGTGTAATGATGTATAATTCATGCACATTTAGCAAACATTTACTGAGTCCTGAGTGTTTAATCAACTTTTCGTCACACGCTGGGGATATAAAGTCAAATGAATTGCAGTTACTTTTCTCGAAAAACTCAGTCTAGTGGGGGAGACAGACATGTAAACAAATAAACATTGTAAGTTATATTATATTTACACTAAGTCCTTGGAAAAATAAAAGTCCATCTCCCCGATGCCTGCCCTAGATAGAGATTAGAGAGGAGAATGCTCTCCCTTCTATCTCTATATTTTATATATAATATATTAATATATATTTTATATATTATAATTTTTTTTCAGATTTTTACCCTGAGATAGAAGGTGTCATGAAGGAGGAGGGAGTGGAGCAAGAGAGGCTGGATAACACAATGAAGTGGCCACAGGATTCTTACAGACTAGATGTCCAATGTTCAGCTTTATGTTTTTAGGATTTCTGGGGCATAAAGCTTCTCTGTCTCCTAAACCACAAGTAAAGTCTCCTGTACACATAGAAGTCCTGAGTGAATGGGGCTCTTTGTTTATGTGTTAGGTTTTTATATTAGTTACCCATTGTTGCATGAACAAAATCCATTTATTATCTCATAGTATCTGTGGGTCAGGAATCTGAGCCTGGCTTAGCTGGGGCCTCACCTGCAGTCTCAAGGCTTCAGTCAAGGTGTCAGGCAGGCTGGGGTCTGATCTGAAGTATCTGCTTCTGAATTCACCTACATGCTGGTGTCAGAATTCAGTTCTTTAAGGTCTGTTGTACTGAGGGTCTCAGTGCTTAGCTGGCTGTTGGCCAGGGACCACCCTCAGTTCCTTCTCACATGGGTCTCTCCAATCAATGAAAGGGAGTCTGCTAAGAAGGCAAAAGTCATCTTTTGCCATCTGATCGTGAAAGTAACATTGCTCAGTGTTGCCAGATTCTATTGGTTAGAAGGAAGTTACTCATGGGGAGGGAATTGTACAAGACCAGGAATACCAGGAGATGGGGATCATTAGGGGCCATCTTATAGGAGGCCAACCATAGTTTTCAGTGGAATTCAGCGTAAGGAATGGAGGTTCATGTTTGTGGAAGCCAGGTTTAGCCACGAGGCACAGAGCAGAAAACAAGAACTCGACGGAGGTAGAAAGTCAGAGGCAAAAGTAGCCACCAAAGATGGAGGATGGAGCACCTTCATCCTCTAGGAATTTCAGAAATCTTAGATGGGTATTGAATTTTCCCCAGGATGGGATTATGGCATAGGCTAGTCATATCTAGAACAGAAAGGGTAGGGCGGTTCCAGTTGCCCCCTGGGTTACAATAATAACAGAACTAGGGAGAAAATGCTGAGGATATCAAAAAGGTAGAATCTATTAACTACCTGGCGGAGTTAGGAAGACTTCACCGGGGGCCGCACTGCCTGGGTCTTCACGCATGCGCAGGAGTCTGCTCTGTGCAGAGGGAGGAGAGCGCATTTGAGGGGAAGGACAGTTTTAGGTGTCCAGTGGTTTTGGGATAAACAGAGAAATTTGATAAGCCTTGAGAGTGGGAAACAAGGGAGATAATTGTGTCAAATAAGATGGAGAAGTATTTGTGGACCTGAAACTTCTGAGTTCTGAAAATTTGTGATGTCAGAAAAATCTCGAATGTATTGATGAGCCAATTGACATGATCCGATTTTAAATGAGCGTCCTCTGGCGGGGAAGTGGCGGGTGATCGAGGGGGTGGTGGTGAGAATGAGCGATGATACAAGAATGGGCGGCTTCGAGCGCCCTGACTGCAGTGCTCCTTGACTTCACTGTCCCATCTTGCCCAGTTTCTCTTTCCTTCCTCCCTTCTAGTCAAACTGAGGGAATTTCAGAGGTTAGAGTTCCTCTGAAGAAAGTTATTTGTCTTTGTAACAACTTCTTAATTATCTTCTCTTTGAATGGGGTGGTGGGGGATCACAGCTATTTTAAGTATTAATTAATGCCAAGAGCCTTGAAGCTGAAAAGCCTTATGTGGATGTGTGAGGGCTCAGCCATGATCACAGTCACAATCAGGGAGCAGCAGGGCTCGGTGGCTGTGGAATCCACTCACATTTCACGCCACCTGCGGGCTGTGTGGTCTGCCGAGTCGGCCCGCATGAGGGAGTCCGGCCGAGGAGAGGCCCTGCTGCTAAAGTGGGATGGAATCACTGCCTGAGGCCGAGAGACACAAACGCAAAAAAGCTTGTTAAAAAGAAGTTCATCTTAACATATGACACCAAAGTACAAGTAGCCCATCAAAAACAGATCATTTGGATTTTGCTAAAAATTTTTAAAAGTTTTCTGCTTCAAAGGACACTACCAGTAAGTGAGAAGACACCCTAAGGAATGGAAGGAAATATTTGCAAATTATATATCTGATAAGAGACTTGTCTCTAAAATATATAAAGAACTCTTACAACTCCAAATAAAAAAAAAAACAAATAACTCAATTAAAAATGTGCCAAGGATCTGAAAAACATTTCTCCAAAGAAGATATACCAGTGGCCAGTGATCACAAGAAAAGATGCTCAGTATCATTAGTCATCAGGAAAACAAGATCAAAACCAAAATGAGATGCCTCTTTATGCCCACTGGTATGGTTATAATCAGAAGACAGAAAATTCTAAGAACGTGGAAATAATGTTGTGTGAGAATGTGAACTGCGCTGGCAGGAATGTAAAATGACCAAGTGGCCTTGGAAAATAGTTTGGTTGTCCTTCAAAGGTTAAACATAATGAGTTACCTTAGCGATTCCATTCCTCGGTGTATACCCAAGAGAAATAAAAGCTTATGTCCACATAAAAACAATTCTATACAAGAATGTCTATTGCAGTGTTATTCAAAATAGCCCAAATGTGGAACAACCCAAGTATCGGAGAAGAGGGAGAGAGAGGCTGGGGAATGAGGAAGTAAAATACAAAATAGCCATATGGGGGAATATTATTTGGCAATTAAAAGGAATTAACTACCAATATCTGCTATAATATGAATGAATCTTGAGAACATTATGCTAAATGGAAGAAGCCAGACTAAGAAGTAGACCTCCGCATATTATACGAGCCCTTTATATAAGAGTCCGGAATAGGCACATCTCCACAGAAACAAAGTAGATCGTGGCTGCCCAGGGATAAAGGGGCGGGGAGCTTG
>PVKM010037995.1:0-14260 GCA_004027735.1 Carollia perspicillata | reverse complement strand
TCTCGTGATACAAGCAGGAGATATGTAATTGTGAAAGCCAAGGACACATGAAAGCAAGGGAAGTGGTCCCGGACCCAGGACAAAGGCACAGCAGGAGAGCGCCCAGGGCCCGGAGCAAGGAATCAACTAACTAGTCAACAGGTGATATAGTCTGGAGCCAGGAAGCCAGCAGGGAGTCAGCAGGGGCTGATGCAGAGTGTCAGCTTCAGTTTCTATCTGTATTTTAAATTTCTACTACAATATAGTGCTTCTCTGATCCATTTAGAGTGAGAGAAAGCTAGCTTTGAATCAGCCAAGAAATCTTTCTGGATGACATAGGATACAGTATATGTAGCCCTACTGTCTATCTATTATAACCCAGTTGGTCTAGTGTCCCTTAAGTATCTATTGCAAATATATGTTTGGCTAACTCTATGGCAAAACCCGTTGGAAGAGTCACAGTGATGTCCCCATGGACTGGGGATGGTGAGTTTTATTTTAAAAGAAAGTTACTGAAGAGGGACCAGGCCTGAGGGCACACTGGCCTGGACGGTCTGGAATATGTAAACCACTTGCTGCTAAGTGTCTTTGGTTAGGGAAGATAAAAACTTGTGCTTCATTAGCTGGCTGTAAATTGCTCTAATTGTTTGACCTTGTTGAATTATTTTGTCTGTTTCTCTTATTTTATTCATCAAGGAATTTCCCCAGCTTCTTACTATGCTGCCTCATGGCTATAAGGGAGCCAGTACTGGCCAGTTAATTTTGATGGATCTGTGGGACTTCCGGAGCAGAACCCGTCCTCGTGAGAAGCAGTAATGTAGAAAGGCACAGACTCAGACAGGAACAGAGTATTGTTTACAGTAGCAGGAGTGAGCCAAATACTGGTCCCTAAGGGAGATTTTCTGAATGGAGTTCAACAGCTCCTGCAAAGCAGGCAGGGGTGTCTTTAAGGGGAACATGGTGGTTATTAGGGCAAGAAGAACCCCAATATTCATTTCCACTTTTGACGGGGTGGGCTTGCTGATAGGGTTGTACTGACATTGGTAGAAAGTCATTTGTTGACCTGAGAGCCAGTTGACACAAGATGTTTGAGATTAAGTAAGTAACAGAGTTGTACCCAGTCAGAAGGCCTATAAGAAGAAATCTACTGTATTAGTTTTTACTGTATTATCCTGTAACATAATTCCACAAACTTGGTGCCATAAAACAACAGAGACTTAGTCTGAGTTTCCTGTGTCAGCGGGGATTAAGGTGTCAGCAGGTCGGCTCATTCTGGTTGCTGGAAGAACCCAGCTGCAGGGTGGGAGCAAGGACTCTGCCTCCTCCACCATCGCCACAGCCAGCAGTGGTGGGCTTCTCATATTCCTCATCCGCACTGCTTGAAGCTACAGAAAGCTCTCTGCTTTTTTTTTTTTAAAGATTTTATTTATTTATTTATTTTTAGACAGAGGGGCAGGGAAAGAGAGGGAGAGAAGGAGAAAAACATCAATGTGTGGTTGCCTCTTGCGCCCCCACAAACTTTTGCACGTGCTGTTCCTCTGCCCAGACCGTCCTTGTCTCCCTTTCTTTACCTCCCTCTTCTCCTCCGAGAAGAGCTCTTTGATTACCAAGCCTACTAGTGTCCTTAACCTGCTCTCCACATGGGCCACATCATCTGGTCACGGGTGGGATCATAATTTTTTATTTGACTTCCTGTGAGCCCCAGGAGACCATGGATCTTGTCTCCTTTGCCACTTCGTTTTCAGCACAGGTGTGCAGCAGACCCTCCATGCTCACTTGAGAACGTGAGCAACTAAGAGCTGTAGAGTGTCAGACCAACAGACGTCAAGAGTCCTCAGGACCGGGTGCTGTGCCCACAGCAGAGGTGCCTGGGAGGAGGCAGAAGTCACCTTGCAGGAGACTTAGCTTGTTCCAGAATCATTCCCTTGACCTACAGGCCTCAGTTATGTCAGTATTAACTAACAGGCTCCCAGCCCCCAGGAAAGTGTGACAGGCTTTTAAAACATTTTTTAAAATTTATTTTTTAAACCTGTGTAGGGAACCGCTTCTCGAGACATGGAAATGTAGCTCAGCACCCACGTGGAAAACCAGTGGGGGGTGAGTCAGCATGCAGGACCACACCCGTGAAGAAGTTCTCCCGTGGGAGTCAGGCCTGCCTCATACCTGGGCTGCTTTGCGACTTGCTCTAGCTAAAACTCCCTCACCCCGAGTTCAGGCAGGGAGCCCTTGCTGCAGATCTTTAAAGTAACTTCCTGAAGTCTGTGCTGATTCTCCCAAGGATTGAAGTGTAACCAGACCTGTTACTCTTATCATTCCCTTGCATTTGCAACATTTTTTCCTTGTTAATCTGTAAGAAGTAATCAGTAACATCCTTTCCAGTTGCTATCTGTAAAAAGTAATCCCCTAAAGCAAATCTAAGCATAACGAATGAAAACCTTCTTTGATGTGTGCTATTAGAAAGCCAATAAAAGCTTGTCAAGGCAAGGATCGGCACGCTTTCCTCTTGAGAGAGTGGCTAGGCCATCCTTCTTTCTCCACAGGACTCAGTAGTCCGTGTGAATTTGTCTCCTCTCATCCATAACGCCATGGACACTGCGACCCTGTGTCCGTGTCAAACCTGACTCTTGTCCAGTGGAAGGTTAACTAGGTATTGTCTTTGGCATCTCCACACCTCCTCCCAACCCCAATAGTGAAGACAATAAATGTTTAAACTAAGCCCCTTCTTGGTGACAAACACCATTCCAGGTGCACAGGCTCCATCCTGCAGACATCACAGCCATGGGAAAGACAGAAAACAAACATGTCACCAAATGGATAAAGCAAGTTGATGTTATGATGGAAATAAAAAAGAGGGCTTGGGATGGAACACCAACTCCTCAGGGGGTTAGGAAGGTCTTTCTCAGGAAGGGATATTTGGGGCAAGGCCGGTAAGAAATGAAGGAGCTGGCCAGGGGAAATGCCAGGGGGTGGGGAGTGGGGTGCAGAGGGAACAGCACCGGTGAATTCTCTGAGGCAGGGCAATGCCTAGCAGTTTGGAGAAAGGAGGCTGGTGTGGCTGGAGCTAAAGGAAAATGGGGAAGAGGATGGAGAAGAGGTAGGGAGGTGGCAGGAACAGGACAGTGGATGGGTACTAATGTGAGGCTGTTAAGAGCAGGGGAGGTTCGCGGTTCCACGGTCTGACTCAGGTCCCAGCAGTGTCACTGGGAATCGGACTGTGTGGTAAAGTCAGACTCTTGCATACTGCTCCTCAAGTTCACACCCTGCTTTTTCCCCACGGCCAGGCCCAGTGTTACCAACCACCCTCAGACCTCTAGGACAAATGCCCCCCAAACCTGTTTAATAGAATAATAAAATAAGGAGTATTACAAGGAGGTGGGGAGGAGAGAAATCCAGGAGGAGAGGGCCAGCGAGGAATTAGAGCTACTCACAGTTACATTTTAGCCAAATTCAATTCCTGGCCTCTCTGAGCCTCAGTTTCCCCAGCTGGACGGCGAGGTGTTTCTTTTTCTGCTCCTTTCCTCCCCAGCTCCATAAACGGGAGGCAGAGAATGTGGGCCACTAGAACGCTGAAAAAGGACAAATTGATGCCAAAGGGCTCAATAGAATTCCTCCGGGAGTCCTGGATCTACTGGCTGCGCGTGAACCGTGGGCTCTGGCGCGCCCTGGCGGCCGGGCAACTGCCAGCTGACACCGACGCACCACGTGTGAAGATCTGGCTGCCATCTTTCCTCCAGGCAGGGGCCGTATTGGTAAAGGCAAGGTTCTAGATTGTCTCTACCCGCCCCTCTTGGCTCGCAAATATCTAAAGTGAGTACCGAGGATGACATTTTATAAAATACACGCTTCCTGAAGAAAAAAATAAATGGATGATAACCTTGACTTGGGGAGACCGGGCCAGCATTCCCTTTACCGAGATGGCTACAGCGCGGGGACGTAATCAGCGCGCGCTTCCCGGAGCTCAGCCCACAAGCCCGGCGGTGACGTCAGGAAGACGCGACCGGCAGGCGCTGGGGGAAGGAGGTAGGAGCGGCCGCGGCGCGGGCGGAGCCGGGGTTCGGGGGGCGGGGTACGGGGTGCGGGTGGGCCCGGCGGGCGGCTCGGCCTGGGACCATCCCTCCGGAGGGCTGGAGGTGGGATGCTCGGAGACAAGGGTACTTCCGGCGCACAGTCTCGACGGCCCCCGTGGTGGCTGTGCCCATTTCCTAGAGCGCGCAACTGAGACCCAGAGGGATAGCGCCTTGTTCGAGGCCACCCAGCCTTGGCCTTGCCTCTGAGCGGCCACCAGGCTTGAGGGTGACAGAGCTTCCACGGACGCACCCGTCTTCTTGCAGTGGGATCAGGGCTGGAAAGAGAGACGATGGGCGGGGGAAGCCCAGAAAGGAGAACGGGAGGGCTTCTTGGAGGAGGAGGCGTTGAGCTTCGGTCTGTTCTCACTTAACTTTCGCATCCAAGCAACCATGTGGGTCTCGATTCCTACCTAAGTGTACCCCCTGAGCCACTCCTCAGACACTGCTTGAGCTCCCTGCTTCTGTCTGACTCCCACCCCCGAGTTCACTTCCTCACCAATCCCAGAAGGCTCACACCCGCAGATCTGCCCCTCCAGGCTTTAACACCCTCTGCACCCTCTCCATCACCCTAAGTACAAATCCCTTTTCCCAGCCTGCCTCCCACACACTCTTGAAGGGCTCAGGTTTCCCCTCTCCTTTAGGGGGTCTTTTAGATGTTTCATCCAGGAGGTCCTTTGACCCGGCCCTCCGCCTTTTCACTCTGTCAGAAGACCCCTCCAAGCTTCCCCAGCACCCTGCAGTTTCCTATCCCAGCTCTGACCTCCAGTTGTCATTCATTGTTTATTGTCTAGACAGCCTGGGAGTCCCATGTGGGCAGGAAGCCCATGGGCCCCACCTCCTCCAGCCTCCCTCTTGTATTCGGTGCTGGGTGCATTTTTACAGAATGACGGAGTGAGTGACTGTTTACTAGAGAAGAGAAGCTGTCTTAGTCTGCTCCGGCTGCCATGACAGAATACCATAGACTGGGCAGCTTAGACAACAGACATTTGCTCACAGTTCTGGAGACGGGAAGTCTAAGATCAAGGTCCCAGTCAGTTCGGTTCCTGGTGCGGGCTCTTCCTGACTTGCGGATGGCCACCTTCTCATTGTGCCTTCACAGGGTGGAGAGAGCAAGCTCTGGTGTCTTTTGCAGAGAGGGAAAGAGGAGGAGGAAGAGGGAGAGAAACATCAGCATCCCCTACTAGGGACCTGGCCCGCAACCCAGCCATGGGCCCTGACTGGGAATCAAACCAGTGACCCTTTGATTCACAGGCTGGTGCCCTATCCACTGAGCCACACCAGCCAGAACACGACCTCATTTAATCTTTATCACCTCCTTAATGGTCCTGTCTCCAAATACAGTCACACTGAGGGTTAGGGCTTTAATGCCGGAATTTTGGAGGGACACAAACATTCAGTCCTAGGTTCCCAGCCTGAAGAGAGGGTAAAAAAAGCCTTGTCAGGCCTTGGGTTGGAGATGGGGATTGTGGGCAGGGGGCATGGGAAGAGGAAATGCTGGGGCAGAATCTCTGTGCGTGGGCAGGGTTTTTACCAGAGGAGGGGACCAGAGAGGGTGTATCAGATGAGGGCATAGCAAGAGCAGAGGCTCAGAAGCTGGAGGGGGAGGTGAGTGAAAGAACAGTGAGAAGCTGAGTTTGGACACAACAGCATGAAGTAAATACTGGGAGAACTCTGGAAATCAACACTTGTTCATTCATTTATTCAAAACATTTACTGAGAGAAAAAAGAAAAAAACATTTATTGAGCAAACAAATGAGGGCACTGAGGCACAGCAGTGACCAAGGCTGTCCCAGTACTCCCCCCATGAGCCCCGAGCCTAGTGAGGAGGAGGAGGGACATTCGCCAGTCATATAAATGAACATAAAGCAACCCAGACAAGGGCCACCAGTCTGTGGTCTGAGAGTTAGGGGTATCTCAGGGAAGGCTTCTTGGAGGCAGCAACACTTGAGTTGGGTCCTGAAATTTAAAAAGGAGTTAACTGGGTAAAAAGAGGAGCAAGGAGCAGCCAGGTGGAGAGCACAGCGAGTGCAAAGGCCCTGAGGCAGGAACCTGCTTGGTATGTGTGAAACAGCAAGGAGGCTGGTATGGCTGTTACTGAATGAGTGAGGGGAAAATGGAGGGGAGTAGGGGATGAGAAATATTTTCATCTGTAATTCGGACAGTGACCCCCACTTCTTGGTGCTCTCCTAGGGAATCTGGGAGGGGGCTACTGTTGTAGATGCTCGGTAATGAATGCTGGACTTAGTGTGGGGAGAGACTAAAATCATCTCATCTCAAATAAGGAAACCGGTTTGAAGGGAGCACCTGAGCTACGGTGACAGAGCCGGGATTCAATTTCAAGTCTCCTGGGTCCACTGATCCCCAGTCTGTCCTATTCTTCCTCATGGGTGTGCTTCCCAGTCTCAACCTGGAGGAACTACTCTTCTGTTTCACAGGAGGTGCCCCAGTAGCCTTGGAGTCCTGATCTGCATTGCTGTTCCCTGAGGGGTCGTTAGGACCCTGGTGGGGAGCAGTGGTTAAGAATACAGTGTTGGGACCAAGGGGCTGGGCCTGGGTTGGAACCTGGGCCCCTCTACTAACCCCTCCTGTGTGGCCCTGAGCCTGTCACTTAACCTCTCAAAGCCTCAGATTTTCCATATGTAAATGGGAATTTGGCTTCGGTACTTCAGCTTCCCCACCTTAGAATGGGGATAAGGATAGTCCCCACATTTACAGTATGGGGTGTTCACTGACTTGGTCCATATAAAGTGCTTAGTGGAGGGCCAGGCACAAGAAAGGTGGCACCTGCCATCGAGGTGCATTGTTATTTCCCTGGTGCCCAGCACAGGACCCGCACAGACCAGGTGCCTGCTGGACGGCAGCTTCGTGATTGTTACAGCATCTTGAAGCCATGTGAACCTCGGCTGGGTCGCTGATTGTAGTTCATAGCAGCTTCTTACCCAGCGTGCGGGGGACTCAGCCTCAGGGTGTGAGACCCAGGAACTGAGGCCACAAAGGTGAAAGAATGGGGGGGCCACATACAGACTGGCCTGCAGGGGCCCACAGCAGCATGGCTCATAAGACCTAAAAAGTGGAGACACCCCAGATGTCCATCAGTGGGTAGATAAATAAAATGTGGTCCGTCCACACAACGGAATATTATTTAGCCATAAAAAGGAACGAGGCACTAAAACATGATACCATGAGGATGGACCTCAAAAATATCATCCATTGGCCCTGAATCAAGGCCAGCAGTTTGCTGAAGCTGCTGGTTTCAAGCAGGAGCCTAAAGCAGTGTCTTTCTGTGGTCTGTTGGCCATTTCAGAGCTTAGGGAATGTAATGGTCAATTCATTAGAAAGAAACATCTGGAAAAAAAAAAAGAAAAAGAAAAAATATATATATCATCCAGTCACAGAAGGCCACATGTATGATTCCATGTATATGAACTGTCCAGAACAGGCAGATCCACAGAAATAGAAGGCAGATTATTGGTTGCCAGGGGCTGGGGGAGGGGAGGTTTGGAGTGATAGAAATGTTCTGATACTGGATAGAGGTGATGGTTGCACGACACTGAATGTGTGAAATGCCACTGAATTGTATGTTTTCAATGGTTCATTTTGTGTTATATGCATTTCACCTCAGTACATTTTTAAAAAGAGAAATTACAAAGTCTGAGCCCTTGTTTTTTTTTCTTTTTAAGATTTTATTTATTTATTTTTAGAGATGGGAAGGGAGGGAGAAAGAAAGGGAGAGAAACACTGTGTGAAAGATACAATTGGTTGCCTCTTGCACACCCCAGTCTGCGGACCTGGCCTGCACCCCAGGCATGTGGCCTGACTGGGAATCTAGCCGGCCACCCTTTGGTTCCCAGGCTGGCACTCAATCCACTGAGCCACACCAATCAGGGTTGAGTCCTTGTTTTACTGACAAGGCCATTGAGGTCCCAAAGGGACCCTGGATGCCCAAGAGTAAGTCTAGGGATCCTGGGGATGGATGTCTCCCACTCACTGGTCCATCCTCCTCCCACAGCCTGCTGAGGGATGCCCAAGAAGTTCCAGGGCGAGAACACCAAGTCGGCAGCAGCCCGGGCACGGAGGGCTGAGGCCAAAGCAGCAGCTGATGCCCGGAAGCACAAGGAGCTGGAAGATGCCTACTGGAAGGATGAGGACAAACACGTCATGAGGAAGGAGCAGCGCAAGGTGGGGGGCCCTGGGCTGCTTTGCCTGTGAGGCAGGCCATGTCTGTAGAAGGTGGCTGGAGGCCTAGGGGGCTCGGGCCTGAAGGGCAAGGAGGCACTAGACCTGGAGCAAGGGCAGGGAGGGAGGCAGTGACAATGGCTCATACAAAGGCCCTGGGGTGGCCAGGACTTGGCACATTTGGGGAACAGCAAGGCAGATACTGCCCCTTCCATGGGCTGTTCCTCTCCTTCATGTGACACCAGGGTCGGGTTATACTTGTAGTTCTCACCTGGGGGTGATTCTGCACCTGGGGACGTTTGGCAACATCCGGACACATTTTTGGCTGTCACAGCTGGTTGGTGGAGGGTATCCCTGGTGTCTGGTGGGTCCAGGTCAGGCACGCTGTTCATCACCCCACAGTGCTCAGGATGAGCCCCCAGCAAAGAATGAGCCAGCTCAGACATCAGCAGTACCAAGGCTAGGAAATGCTGGGATAAGTTTCCCTTTCTGACCTGCTGACCTGGGGCCTGCAGATCTCCCAGGTATTTATAAAACAACGGGTGCTTAATTAGTGTCGGGGAATGTCTGAGGGCTGGTGCTGACATGTTCTGCCCAGTAGGTGGTGCCAGAGACATGTAGCAGAGGCTCCAGGTTCCTGAGCTGGTCAGACCTGCCCAGAGCCCCGGAGGATGCGCTGGTGCCTCAGGGCCAAGAATGGGGTTTCCTCTGTTGGAAAACTGACAAAGGCTGTGGAAAATAGTGGTGGATGCGAGCCTCCCTGCACACCCAGATCATGGTTGCCTGGGCCCTTGCGAGAGCTTCCCCACCGTCTTTCTGTGCAGGACTGGATCCTGCCTTGTCGGTGGACGTTGAATGTCACCGGTTCCGCCCCCATCCCCTTGCTGTGCTGCATTGTGTTCTTGGAGGTCTTTAGACTTCCTTTTTGATTGTCAACATTTTGACAACATAGGAAAGTTGAAAAGCCAAAAGGAAAATCAGTGTCTGCTAAAGAGCCATTATCCAGACGGAAAAGCCAGAGACCTGCTGATAGTCCGGGCCCCGAGAGTCTGCTCCAGACCTTCGTTTTGGGCCTTGGGGTCATCCCCATCCTCCAGACGAGGAAACTGAGGCTCAGACCACAGTGGCCCTGCCTGAGGTGCTAAGCACAGAAGTGGGAACCCAGAAGCTATCCTGGAATACCCTTGACCTTTAAACCTGCCCGCACACTTTTGCGCCAGGCAGGCAGGATGGAGGCTCAGTGGGTGTCCTCAGGCACATGGGCTCCTCTCCTGGGAAAGCCACAGGAGCATCACAATCCCGGAAGCGCGGGAGACAAGAGGGAGAGTCGCAGGCACTGGATAGGCAGGCAAGCAGGGGTGTGTGCAGTGCAGAGCCCAGCCAACAGCCCCACTACACTACAAGTGAGGGAGAGTGGTGGAGGAGCAGTGGCCAAGGACAAGTCCTATAGACCAGATGTCCTCTCATCCCATGGCATCTGGGTTTCCCTGGGGAATCAAGATGGGGTGAGTCCCAGCCCATGATGCTGGACTGGGGACAGTGCCTCCTCCAAGGCCTCCTGACCCAAAAGGGCAGAACCTGCCCTAGCTGGCAAATGGATCCAAACCCTCTGCAGCTCCTGTCACCTTTGGAATCCAATATAAACTGCTCCCCATGCCCTTGAGGTTCCTGAGCTGTTTCCCCGCCCCTTCTCCCTCCATGCTTCCTGTCCCCACTTCAGTCCCATCAGTCTCTGTGCTTCCCCACTTCCTGCCCCAGAGCCTATATACCTGCCATTCCCACCACTCTCCTGTCCCCCAGCGCTCCTCCTCTGGCCCAGGCATCACTTTTTCTTTCCAGAGCCACCCTCCCTCCTGTGTTGGCCAAGGTTCCCCATTGTTCCCATCATCCTGTGGGTCGGCCCTCGTGCTCCCAGCAGTGTCCTCTGCACCCAGCACAGATCTGGCACTCAGCAGGGCCTCAGTCCACACTGGTTGAGATGAAAACTTGGACCCCGTGGCTGTAGGGTGGGCCACCCCTGATCGACCCATCCCTCTAGGAGGAGAAGGAGAAGCGGCGCCTGGAGCAGCTGGAGCGCAAAAAGGAGACCCAGCGCCTGCTGGAGGAGGAGGACTCAAAGCTCAAGGGTGGCAAGGCCCCCCGGGTGGCCGTGCCCAGCAAAGTCACCCGCGCCCAGATTGAGGAGACGCTCCGGCGAGACCATCAGCACAAGGAAGCCCTAGAGCCAGGTGAGGCAGTGCCCCTTTGAGCCGCCCTCTTACCCACTAAAGAACAGCTAGAGGACTGCATCCGGTCTGAGTCTAGACTCCCTGCTCACCCCCGGAGATGTTGCCTGGGCTCTGCCTGGTGAAGGGTGGGTGGGCGGCGGCCCAGCACAGTCAGCAGAGGCACACACCGGTGTACTTGGCTCTGCACCGGACAGATCTCAGCTTGTGCCTCCCTCCCCTGGAATGCCTGGGTGGTACCCGAGGCTGAGGAGACAGCAGCCCCAATGTGAGTCTTCCCCGCGTGCCCAGCTCCAGGGAAGTTAAGAGGGCAGTGAGCTGGACTCCGGGAGGGTAGGACCACCCTGTAGGTCAGTCCCGTGCAAGCTTCCCAGCTTGAGTTGCATTTTATGCCATCATTCTCCTCTTGCTTGTTCCTCCACTGTGTCTGTGTCTGTGCATATGTCTCTGTCACCCGACTGGTTACCCATTCCCAGCCGAGAAAGCCAAGAGCCACCTGGAGGTGCCGCTGGAGGAAAATGTGAACCGCCGCATACTGGAGGAGGGCAGCGTGGAGGCGCGCACCATTGAGGACGCCATCGCAGTGCTCAGGTAGTGGGACAGGCCTGAACTTTTGGGGTGGTGCTTGGACTTCAGGGAGGGGCTTGAGCCTCTGGGGTGGGGCTTGAGCCTCTGGGACCAGACCTGAGCTTCGAGGGGCGGGGCCGCGCTCCAGACCCCCTGAAGTCCAGTGTCCTGCAGTGTGGGGGAGGAGGCTGCAGACAGGCATCCGGAGCGTCGCATGCGGGCTGCCTTCACCGCCTTTGAGGAGGAGAACCTGCCTCGGCTCAAGCAAGAGAACCCCAATATGCGGCTGTCGCAGCTGAAGCAGCTGCTCAAGAAGGAGTGGCTGCGCTCACCTGACAACCCCATGAACCAGCGGACCGTGCCCTTCAACAACCCCAAGTGAGCCCCGAACTGGGGGAACCACCCCAGGAATTGGGGGAGCCGCCCCACCGGCGGTCAGGGTTGTGAGCCCGAATTCCCTCTTACCTGATCAGCTCCCAGGGTTACAGAGGGGTCCAAGCCAGCACATGTCCTGGAGGCTAATTGGCATCATCAGCCATGCCTCCCACCAAGGGTCCCTGCTCTGAGTGACACCTCCTTCCCGTGTGCATTCTCTGGCTGCGTACCCAATAAAGGTGGTTGTGAGGCAGAGTGTGCACTTGTAGTCTCCAGGGGCAGATGGGTGGGTGGTTGGAGAGTCGAGACCTGGAGTGAGGGGGGATATATGGGCCATAGCCAGAGATGACAAGAGCTCCCAGCGGGGCCCTGTTGCAGCAAGCCGTGCTTGAGAGCCGTGCCTGGCTCCTGGGATGCCACCTCCTGGCTGAGCCACTTGTCTAGTAAGGAACCTGTACCACCATTCCTGAGCCTTGACAGGCTCCTGCAAAGGTGCAGCATGGAGAGCTTGAGGCACCAGCTCCAGGTCACTTCAGGGGAAGGAACAAGGGGAGAATGGAGGGGATCTGTTGGTGTCCTGAGAGCCTGGTTCAGAGTCAGTGGCCAGGTCACATACTGTGCTTGGGGTCAGGAAATGGTGGCTGCTCTGCTCTTGTTTCAACACGGGGGCATCTGGGTGGGGTCCTGGGCAGGCTTCCCAGTGGAAGATTTCTTCAGAACGGGCCTTAGTGGGATGAATTAGTTTCCATCACAGGCCAAGGTCTGGAAGCTGGAGCAGACAGGTGGATCCTGGTAGCAAAGAGCATCCCTTGGGAGGTCATGGGGTTGGGAGGGGCTGGGTGACATCTGAACCTGGTTCCTGCTTCCAAGTGCTTAGTCACTCTTCGGGGGTCTGCAGAGAAGGAAGGCAGCTGGGAGATGGGCCCACATGTATGGAGCAGGGTCTAAGCATTCACCAGGTCACTGCTGGGGCTCCCACTCAAGTGACACCCTCTCTACACCCACAGGGCTGCCCTTGAGGCCTCCCACCCATTCCTCCCACTTTTTTTGAATCCTTACCTAAGGATATAGTTACTGATTTAAGAGAGAGAGGAAGGGGGAAGAGAGAAACATTAATTGGTTGTCTCCTGTATGCACACACCCTGACTGGGATCAAACCCACAACCTTTTTGGTACATAAGGCGACACTCCACACTCCGACCAACTGGACCACCCAGCCAGCCCCAGCCCTCATCTCTCCACCTTCCTCTCAGCTCCAGGCCCTCCTGCCTCTGTTCTCAGCTTCTCCAACCTTGAAGACTTGTTCCTCCTCTGGGCCTATGCCTTGTTGGTAACCTAGGAAGAAGGCTATCTCAAGTCTGAGGTGCAGATCCTCACAGACATCTCCAACTGTGTGGAGTCAGGGCTGGGCCAAAGGGGGCCAGGCTCTGCCCAGAGGTAGGGAAGTAGAAGGCTTCATGAGGGAGGGCCTTGGAGGATGGGTGCAAGGAGTTCTCTGCCCAGGCAAGGGAGAAAAAAGGCCAAAGGAGTCAAAGGTGCTAAGGCCTGGAGGTAACAACTCTTCTGTTCAAGGGAGGGGTCCAATTAATAATTGGGTATAGCTGAAGTGCCTTATGGAGGGTGCCTGAAACAATGCCAGCTGGTGTAAAAACTAACCAATACAGAGTGAGTACTGGCTTAGTACGGGGACCCCCAAGAGCCAACTCGGAGACAAGGAGTAGAGAGCACGTGAAGGATTCCCATGTGGCTTAGGCAAGTAAGATGGAGGGAAGGAGCCCTGCAGGGGTGTCGATTAACACAGTCTCTACCAGGGAGTGTTAGGGGACCGGACCAGCTGTGAGAAGCATCCCCTGGACACTGGGCCCTGGTAATATTGTCTCACTGAGCCTTTGAGACAGCCCCTTGAGGTATTGGTCCTTTTTACAGATAGGAAAACTAAGTCATCTGCCTGTGTCACATAGGAAGTACCCAGGGCTGTGAGGGAGACAGCAGGGTGGTCGTAGGGCCATGAATCAGGGGTGATGGTGTCTGCCAAAAGCCAGTTCAGGAGCCCAGATGGCTGCCCACAAATGGAGGCCTGTGCCTTTTACTTCTGGGGCTTAGGCCAGGGCCTTAGTGGGTTTGAACCTGTTAACTCCTATACACCATGTGACTAAAAACAGTATCTACTCCTAAACTATCTCGAGACTCAACAAGATGGTGCCTGGGAAGGGCATAGCCTCAAAAAGGGCTTGGCAAAGGAGCCTCCTACGTGGTGCCATTGGGGTTTCGGGGGCCTGGGGTGAGGGAAGATCAGGGGCCAATGGTGATTAATCCCAGGAAAGACGCCCGTCAGGCTGAGGAATGGGGCTTTCTTCACCCCAGGGATATAGGGAGCCCCGGCGGTTGTTACAAAGGATGAGTATCAGGTATCAGAGCTGGGGAGTTGCCCATGACAAGCTCTGCTGGGGACCGGTAGGGGGATGGCCGGTGGACTGAAGAGTAAAGATAAAATTAAGGACAGAAGTTGAAAGGACTGCCATCAGTCTTCAGATTCAAAAGATGTTGATAATAACGTCCGCTCCCTTTCACAGAAAATCCCCATCTCTCTGACCCTGCCCCCAGAAAAATCCCAGCCCGCGCGTGCGCGCAGGCAGCAGGGAATCCCAGGCTTCGCCGCAGTGCGTGGGAGGGGGCGTGAGTAGGGAGTTCCGTGCGCTCCCAGACCTCCCTGCGCGTGTAGCCAGGACAACCGGGAGGGGCAGGTGGGCCGCCGAGCGCTCTATGCGCTTGCGCGGGGGTGTTCTTTTTTTTTTTTTCCACGCTTCAGGGCTTTCCCGTCGTGAGCGTGTCCCGGGGAGGGAATGCCGTATCCAGCGCGCATGCGTTGGC